>LNAC01000035.1:4077106-4109790 GCA_002007465.1 Ailurus styani | reverse complement strand
CGCAGGGAGGCCTCCTGGGCTGGGCAGGGTCCATGCACGCCAGTCGTGGTTTGCAGCCTTCCACTGCTCAGCCTGAAAGCCATTTCCTGGCTCTTTTCAACAGTTCAACAGAGGCCCCTGGGAGACATCTGTGTCCCCATGGGCTCCTTCGCCAGTGCCTCCCCCAGTGCACAGACGCCGAGTCCTCCAGACTTCTGTGGACAGGGGACCTGACTTCCCCAGAGAAGTAGGGGGGTGGGGTCGATGGGCAGTGTGACCTCAGTCAGATCACATATGGCAGATCACTCCCCGATCCCCGACTCTAAGTTCCTTCATCTGCAGAGTGAGTATGAGTACGCTTTTCCCCAGACTGTCAGGAGAACTAATGGGTCCCTGGAAATCACAGAATGTCATTTCTGCCCCCATAAGGCCCATCCTGCCAGTGTCTAAGCAAACCCACACTCACACACACACGTGTCCAGCCAATGCACACACACGTGTGCACGCACACATTCACACACACGCACGTGTTCACACGTGCACACACGCACACATGTTCACACACATGTATGCACACACACATGTGCAGTCATGCACACACATGCAGCAGGCATGTATGCTGTTACCTCCAGGTTACAGTCCCCTCCCCTCTGCTTCCCAAGTTCTCTTGGTCCTTCAGGGGCCCAGCTTAGACCTCAATTTCTAGGAAGTCTCCCCAAGTCTCTTCTGAAGCATTCCACCCTCAGCTCACCCTAGAGTAGGTGACCTCTTCCCCTACTGCACTCCCAAGGCCCGGAATGGGCCTCCATGGCTTATGCATCCCCTTTTCCATTGGTTTTATAGACACAAATATAATTTATCTGATTATGCAAGAAATACCGTAATAAGCCCCTAATATTGTGCCAGCACTCAGCTAGGCTTTGGGGATCCAGTGTGGATGAGGTTTGATTTCTTTCCTCAGAGCTCTGGGTCTAGAAGGAGAGATAGCTGCTTCACCTTGACCTTTAGCCCCCAATCACTGAGCAAAGACCAATCTAGAAGGGTCTTATGGTTGTGGATCCTGGGCTAGAACAGAAAGAGGATCCACAGCACTTGGAGGCCTCACCTCACCTACACTGGTTCCAGCAACTTCCAGGCTGGAGTCATAGGGAGTTGGTGGAGTCAAGGCACCTCCTTCTCCAGCCCAGAGTGCTAATCACAGCTCACCTGCTGCTCTGGGGAATGATTACCTGTCAAGGTTCATTTGAGCCCTTCACCTCCCAGGGACCCTCCCTTCCCCCCTCCCCCGGGGCAGCCCAGATGGCAGCTGAAAAGCTGCTCCCCTGGGGGTGAGCGGAGAGAAATTACTTCTCCCCCACTTCCTTGTTTGATCTAGCAGGTGGGTGCAGTGACATCTCAGCCCTGCCAAACCTAATAACAGAACTGTCACGGTCAGACTGGCCCCAAGGTGAGCAGTAAGGATTCCAAGAAATTGTAGAGATTGTCTGCAACGTGGGCCATCTCAAATTAGATTGGCTCAGTGATCAATTTCAGCCCTGCAAATTGCACTTTGAGCTCTTCTTCCCCTGACCCTTAGCAGGGACTCTCACTGTACTTCTCTTAGACTCCAACTCCTAAAGCTCTCTCCAAGACCATCACCAGTAGAGATAACTGGACCTGGGCTTGAATCCCAGTAACTGGGCAGTAAGTGACCAGTGTGGGGTTGCCAGTAGGATACTTCATGGTGGTGTGGGAAAATGGGGATAATAATTGTTTTAATTGGGTTCATTTCTATTCTAAGGGAGACATTCAGATTTCTGGCTGAAGCCATAAAAAGGAATATATTGGCTTCTGTAACTGAGAAGTTCCAGGGAATTCAGGTATGGCTGGATCCAGGTGCTCAGATGACGTTGTCAGGCATTGACAGGCTCTGCTTTCCATTAAGTGAGCTTCCATTCCAAGCAGCCCTTCTCTTGAAGGCTCTCAACAGCTTTCAGCAGAAAAGAGCAGTTTGCTTGCCCAATATTCCAACCAAATCCCAGGATGAATTCTCATTGGCCAGGCCTGAGTCATGTGCTCACCCCTAAACCATGACTGCACATTTGTACTTGCTGATCCTGCCCCCTGGAGCGCCTCCTTTCTCCTCCATCTCCTGATCTGCATCTCCTAATCATCAAAACGGTGTTTGGTCCCCCTACTCATGGATGTTTGTCCCACTCCGTCCCCCCGTCGGCCTTAGGTCTCCCCGCGCCGAGTCCCCATTGCCTTCTGTCTCAGAATGTCCTGTGCTAGAATCATGGGTGTGTGTACTGATCTTCATTTCACTGTGAGTGCAGTGAGACTCATGGTAAAGCCTCAGTGGTGCCCACCACCAGTCACTCAGCACCAAGCACAGGCTCAGGTATACAGTCGGGCTCCACAATTGTTTGCCGAAGGAGGGAATGGTGAGTGGGGAGTGGGGGGAGCTCTGGCATTTGTTCGGAACACAGAGAATTAGGGCTTGAGCTGGACAGGAGCCATGGGGAAGGGGAGGGCTCCCATAAGACATGCTCAGCAGGAAATGCGTGCCCTGCCCCCAGCCACTCCCCCTCTCTGAGCACTCCAGATTCTGTCCCAGGAAACTGAGCTCCGTCCCAGTCGCTCCACCTGTGCTCAGCCTTGAATTCTCAGTCACCCACCTGCCATCTACTCTTGAGAAGTCTCAAAACTGGGCCAGAGTTCCCTTTTGCATCGAGGAGGGGAAAACAGATCCGTTCCTTGCAGGGACGGGAGCTCTGGCAAGAACGGCCACTTACGGCTGGGTGCTCTCGGGCCCGGCCTGGCCCTCTCTGTGGCTCAGATTCCTCTTCTCGTAGGTGGTGGACAACGCCACGCTGGCTCAGTTTCTTGGGGCTGCCCTAACGAAGGGCCCCATCTGGGTGACTTAAAACAACAGAAGTTGATTGCCTTGCAGCTGTGGAGGCCGGAAGCCCCAAATTGCAGTGTCGGCAGAGCCAATGCGCCCTCCGGAGACTCCAGGGAAGGAATTTTTCTTCTTCCAGCTTCTGGAGACCCAGGAGTTCCTTGGCTTCTAGATGCATCGCTTGGGTCTCGCCTCCATGCTCACCTTCCCCTGATGTCTCTGGGTCTGCAGTTCTCTCTTCTTACAAGGACATCAGTCCCGACGGATTAGGGCCCACACTGAGGACCCCCTAGTTTGATACATCGCCAAAGATCCTATTTCCCAATAAGGTCTCATTCACAGATACTGCGGACGAGGCTTCATTACACCTTTTCTGAGGGACAAAATCCAACCCACAGCCCCTCTCAGTTGGGATCTGATGTAACTAGTGAAGAAATGAGTGTGAGAACACAGCACAGTCGGAGGCCATCCCTGAGATGAGCAGCCAGTTTGGGCCACCGTTCTCGGGTCCCTGCCAGGCCCATGACTCTGTGCCTTTTGCCTTCCTGGCTCCAGAAGCCTCCTCTGAAGGTGGCCCTGGTCACTCAGAAATATGAAAACCCCTCACGTCGGGGACATGATGAATGGGCCGTGTCTCCTGGTTTGTTTGCTGTCACATTTGAATCAGGCTCTGAGCCCAGCTCCTCGGTCACTGTCATCAAACACCCCACTCAGAGGTGGCCCCTGGATCCTTCCCACTAGCGAGGCTCTTCTTGGGGACTCTAGACCTCACCCCAATCTCGTTTCTCTTTCCTCTCCTGTCACATCCCAGAGAAAGGTGGCCTTTAAGCTGTCTGTCAGCCAGAAGACACACTAAGCCTTGCCGAGGGGAAGTTCCCTAAGGGGCTGTCTTTCTGGTTTGGCCCTTTCTGGGCTCCTGAATCTTGACTATGGTCCTTACGTGCTGCCTTCCTGGTCCCCTGGACCGTGCATGGCATTGACTCAGATTTGAGAAATGGACTGAAGAATCCTTGAGAATGACGAAATCAGGTCCACCCAAGGGAAGAAAAGTATAGACAATTCACCATACGAATAATTGAGTGCAATGAACTTTGACTAATACTCAGTGACCTTGGTGCCCAAACCAGGATACATCAAATAGCTCTTTTCATTTTTCCCAGCAGCCCCTGCAGTTACTCGGTCACCCCGCGACTAGCTCTGGCCCGTGGACCGAGAGCGGAAGTCACGTGAGTCCTTTCTGGCCCCAGGCTGTGAGGCGTGGGTGTGATGTGTCCCAGCTTCCCTTGCTCTGCGCGCTTCCTGCGGGGACCACAGGTCTGGGAGGGAGAGACAGACCTTGTCCACCTGGTCCAGCTCTGGCCCCAGCCCATAGGAAAGCAGGAGGCTCATGGAAGCTCTCCAATAAATGCCCGATGCACAAAGAAATGAATGAATGCGGCGTCTATGCACATTTCCAGTGTTTCCCCATTAAGCAACTGAAAAACTGAAAAAAACCCCAAAAAAACCCTTCATCCAGGTGTGGCTTGAAAAAGCTTTCTGTCTTCTTCTCTCTTGCCTGGGGAGTCCCTTTATTAGGGAGTCCCAGCTCACACTCTGTGTCCCTGAGTTTGCTTCCTATGACACACTGTCAGAGCAGCCAACCCCCCTTGGGTTTCTACAACGGCAAAGTTCCTATTTCCAATGGGGTCCTGTTTATCAATATATCTTTTTTGTATGGATCATACTCTTTGGCATTGAGTCTAAGAACTCATTGCCTAGACTTAGATCCTGAAGATTTTTCTCCTATATTTTCATCTAAGAGCCTTCTATCTTCATGGGTTTTATTTACATATAGGATCCATTTTGATCCTTTTTATGTATAAAGATGTGTTGAGGCTATTTTTTTTTCCTCTGGATGGGTAATTGCTCTAGCTTGTTGAATAGATGATTCTTCCTCCGCTGAATTGCTTTTGCACCTTTGTCAGAAATCAATGGAGCGTATTTGTACGGGTCTATTTCTGGGTTCTCTCTTCTGTCCCATTGATCTATGCATCTGTCCTTCCACCAGCACCTCAGTGCCTTGATTGATGCAGCTGCACAGTAAGCCGTAATGACAGGTGGAGTGATTTCTCCCATTTTCTTCTTTGTCAAGATGTATTCACTGTCCTAGGTTCGGTGTTTTTCCGTACGAATAACAGAATAAGCGTGTCTATGTTTACAAATGCTCTTGGTGGGATTTGGATAAGAATCGTGTGAAACCTATATATCAGTTTGGTGAGAATTGACAGCTTTACTAAAGCCGAGAGTTCAAATCTATGAATGTCATTCGTTTCTCCATTTATGTGGGTCCTTTAAAATTTCTCATATCAGTAATTTCTAATTTTCAGCATGCAGGTTCTGCACAGGCTTTGTTAGGTGTATAGCTAAGTATTTCATTTTCTTTGATACAATTGTACACAGAATCGTGCTCTTTATTTCGGTTTCTGCATGTTTTGTTAGCTTATGGAAACATGATGGGTTTCTTGGCATTGACTTTGTATCTTGAGACCTTGCTGAATACACTTAGGTCTGGGAAGTGTTTTGTAGATTCCTTAGAGTTTTTCTACAGAGACAACCGTGTCATCTGCAAATGGTCTTATCTCTTCTTTTCCAAACTCTGTGCTTTTTATTTCTTTTTCTGGATTTATTGTCCTAAATTCCAGTACCGTGTTGAGTAGAAGAGGTGAGAGGCGGCGTCCTTGCCTTCTTTCTAATCTTGGGCAGAAAGCATTCAGTGTTTTGCTACTAAGGAAGTTAACTATAGGTTCTGTGCAGATGTTCTTTCTTTTCTTGAAGGGATTGTGTCATTGATGGTATGAATCCTTGAAAAAATTGGTAGAACTCTCCAGTGAGCCGGTTTGGGCCTGAAAGTTTCTTTTTCAGGCATTTTTAACATTATAAATGTAATTTGTCTGATGGCTAGAGAGTCACAAAGACCATTTATTTCATCTTGGGTCAGCTCTCTTAGTTTGGGGTTTTGGGGGAATTGGTTCGGTGCTTCTAATTTGACTGTGAGGCTGTCCGTCTGCCACGTTCCTGGCTCCCATTAGCCTCTGCTGAGGCTGCCTAAAGGCGCACAAGGGGTTTCCACGGGCTGGGTTGCTAGGGGTCTCCTGGTGGGGGAGGGGATGTGTGGGATTTCCACGCTGGAACCACCTGCACACCTGGTGTCTCAGGGCTGGGGAGGGGAGTCCTGGGCCCTCAGGAGAGGACTGACGTGAGATGGGATGTTAAGAATCTCCAGGAAGCTCTGGTGTAGGAAAGGCTTCCACGCTGATGCTCCACGGTCCACGCCCATCCACTTGTCCTCCCTCTCCGGACAGATGACAGCCACTCACCGCTGGGTGGTGTGACGGGCTCAGCTCTTCTGACCCTCAAATCTGGTCCCCAGATGGGCCTCCAGAGCCCCCCTTCCGAACTCCATGCTTGACCCTCATATTATTCCTCCCAGAGCAGTGTAGGGGATGACATCTTGGGTTCCAGAACCTGGGCTCCCGGGTTCTAATCCTAGCTCCGCCACGTTGTGGCTGTGTGGCCTTTGGTTATTTACCCAACCTCTCCTGGCCTCCGTTTCCACATCTGCTAATGGGGAGGACAGTGAGCCCTACTCCGAGGCTTCTTTTGAGTGAGTGCATGGGGGTAAGCCGGTGAGGGCATCCTGGGGGCACAGCAGATGTTCTATAAATATTAGGGAGAAACAATGCTCTGCTGGTCTCGGGAACATGTCGGACTCTGGCTTGGCTTTCTTCCATGGCTCCTCATCCTTTGGTCCCGCAGACCCTCCACTTTCCTTCCTGTTACTTCACGAATTCCACCTGCCCCTGTGGCTGCCCTCTAGTTCCTGAAACACCTGGTGGCACCGCCCCCTCGGTCATGATGGGTTTCTCCTCCTTCCCCTGAAAGATTCCGCTCTGGCGCTGGCCTCCCAGGAAGCCCTCCCCAGCTCTCTCCTCTCTCCTCATACGAGTTAGGTGCCCCTACTCTGTGTCCCTGAGCACTGTCATGGTGGGAAAATTAACATGCTTAGCATCATTTATTGAACATCTCCTGTGTGCTGGTCTCGATGCTGGATGGAACTTGCAGTGGTGAAGGTGAGAGCCTGGTGCTCGCGTGTTCTAGAAACAGAGACCTGATGTCAGCTACTTTGTCTATGGTGTCCAGAGCTCTCAGCCCTTGGGATAATAATGCTGTGCTTTAGGGGGTGAGGTCGAAGCATCTGCTGCCTTGATTCTGAACCAACCACACGACTCAGGGCATGACGGGTGGAGAGCGAGCCGGCTGAGGCTGGAGCTCATACGTATGGGCACGTGGACCCTTGAGGTGGACCGTAGGGCTAGACAGGGGTGACCTTACCATCAGAGGCAGCACTGGACCCCCCCAGGCTTCCCCAGCTTTGGGGTGTGGGTGTACCCGTCTCTGGCAGTGGGAAAGCAGGGCAGATGGCCAGCCCCCCTCCGGCAGCCAGGCTCCCAAAGAGAGAGCAGAAGGGCCAGCCGCTCCTGCTCCTCCTCAAACTCACTCTGCTCTGTGGGAGGGGAGGCTGCGGTATCAGGCCTGGTGGGAAGAGTCTCCCCCCAACTCTAAATAATGAAATCAGAACATGACACGTGCCGAGCATCGCTCTGTGTTAGCACGGCTGTCACCGGCTCTCAGGAGGAAACTGGGGAGCCAAGGGCTTAGAAAAGTTAACTCTCTGGTCCAAAGCCCTGAGAGGTGCGAGTTGGGAAATGGACACAATGACCACTCATCGCTCGTTCCTCACCGTCCCCCTTAGTGACCGCACCAGGCTCTCTACCCCGCTGGCTTGGTCCCTCGCCTTCTGGGGGCGACTCACTGGCTGCCAACTGGCTCTGACATCAGAAAGGGCTTCTTCCCTTTGAATTCCAGTTGGCCCCCTAGAAGATTCTCCCAACAGCCCTTGTTTTGCCCTTTGGAGCTGCACAGTGAGCTTAATCTCCTCAGTAACTGCAAAATAAATTTAATAAACTCCATTAAAGTGTGTAATCTCATAGACAGGGTGAAAAATTTCTGTGCCTCAGACTTTTTTTCCTAATTACTAGCACCATGGAAATTGTGGGGATTAGAGACTCGGCTGGAGACAGGGATGGATTGTGTCACCAAGAAAGTACAGATGAACTGAAACCCCCGCACCATAAGGTAGGCTGGGATTTGCATGAAATTAGGAGGTAGCTCCGTGCCCATTAACTCTGTGGGGACAGGCAGTGACCTAGGACATGAGGGAGGTGGGGGTGGGTGGGGGTTCAGTGTGGTGATTTGGTGACAGCTCATCTTTAAAAATTTGATTTGTTAACGTCGGAGAGGAACATCGCAGATCGGGGCTGATCCCCTTTTCCGGGTGACAACACTCCTGCTCCTCCATTCATCCCTACCCCCACCCCCAGGGGGGAGGGGGCTCTCCCCAGAGCGCGCGGTGAGTCCGCCAGGGACCTCGGGACAGAGCACGGGCTCCGACTCTCTGGGAGGGACCCTCCCACTATGCCCATGAATCCTGGTGTCCTCTCAACCTAGTGATAAAAGTGGCCACCGGACAGAGGAGAAAACCAAAACTCAGGGTGACAAACATGCTTGTCCAAGGTCACCCCGCTAGTCATTCCCAGCGCTGGAATTCAAACCTGGGCCTCTCTGCCCCTACCACCCTTTGTTCCATTTGTTCTGAGAGAGGGCAGTTGTGTTTTTGTGACCTCGGTGGACTCTGAGGCTTCGGATACCTTCGGGTGGCAGGCTAAGAATTCCCCAGCGGCACAAACCCCAGCACCTGGAGCAGCGGTGACCAGGGTCTCAGCCGCCTCTCAGCTCCTCCCTGGGCTGCCCCGCTGGAGGCGGCCAGAGGTCCTCAAGGGCAAGGTGACTCTGCGAGGGCCCCTCCCCATGCTGGGAGCCCCTTCTCCTTTATTCTCCATCCCAGAGGTTCCTGGAGGTCTGGAGGGAGGAGCACAGGGGAAATCACTGCTCCGTTTTTCTCCTTCTCCTTCTGCCCCCTCCTCCTGTCCTCAGCCAGACCGCAGGCCAGGGCTCGGGGCTCATAACTTCAAAGTCCTTTTCACATTTCTAGGTCAGAATTTTATTGCTTTTGGCCGAAGGCCACTCAACATTCACAGAGCACAGCGTGGGCCCAACACAACCTTAGAATAAGTTACGGGTTTGGACTGGCGCCTGTGGGTCCCAGTTAGTGGCTCTGTCGGAAATGACTCTCACCCGAGCTTGTCTGGCACCAGGATCCCAGGTGCAGACATGTCTGTGGGGCCGTTGGACGTGACCTCTGGTTCCCAGGTGTGCTGGCAGTGAACCCCTGAAGTCACTGCCCTGGAACTGGTGGCAGCTCCAGGCCCGCAGAGCAGGTGGCGCTGGGGTGGTGGTGGGGGGCAGGAGGTCAGAGCCGTGGCCCGCTGGCGGGGTGTCAGGATCCAGACCTCTCCTGCCTCGGCTTCCTCATCCACCGCGTGGGTGTTAGCAATGTGGGGGGGGGCTGTTGTGACGCTGGGGTGAGGGGAGGCAGAGGAAGTCCGTGTGTCTGGCACAAATCCAGCTTTCAGGGAGCTCAAACTCAGGGGTTCTAGAACTTTCCATCACACCTCAGTCTGGCAGCAGACAATGTGGACAGTTAACTTTGTCTTTCACTGAGCTGCCCACGTGGAGCCTGAGGTGAGATCTGGGAGCGACAAGGGGAGGGAGAGGCGCCGGGAGGGCTCTGATGGCCGGGGCTCCACAGGTCTGCCGGGGTGCGGTCCCATGGCTGGAGCGCAGCCTTGCGTGGATGGAGAGGAGCTGGGGACGGGCCGGTGACTCACTGCGGGGTCAGCGGAGTGACAGACACACAGGGGACTTCTGGATTCCCTCCTGGGGCTGCAAGACTGAAGGTCCCAGCCTGGGGGCTCAACGCCCGGCCCCCCAGTCCCTCCTGGGGAGCTGGCATGAGAGCTGGCAGGGCCTCCCCACCCAGGGCCCCCAAGAGGCTGCACCTGTCTGTGCCCTCGGGCCTGGGGGTTGGAGTTCTGGGGGAGGGACAGCGTGATGCGGCTGGAGCCAAGGGTAGAGACTGGACCGGTCCTTCTGCCCTGAGCCCCATCTGACACCTCATGAAAGGGCGGTGGCGGTTTGGGCCCAGCGCTGCTGCGGGGATGGCGTGGGGCAGTGTGGGGCAGAGGTCAGCCTGGGCCTGGCACAGATGTGGGGGGTCTGGGGGGTGGGAGGTGGGCAAGGAGGCATTAAACTCCGACAGTGGTTCCCAGATGCTGGAGAGCGTCAGATTCACGCAGGGAGGATGTAGAATACAGATCCCCTGCCCCCCGCCCCGGGGTCCTAGTTCCGGGGTCTGGGGAGGGTCCTGGGGGTCAGCATGTTAACAAGCCCCTCCCCCATTCAGGAGGTGGTCCGCCACACTTTGGGGGCCCTGAGGTGTCATCTCAGGCCCGGGGCTGGAATTGGAGGACACAGAGTGGCCAAGGGTCAAGGCCAGTGATGGGTGAAAGTGGTGGGGGCAGTGTTGACACAGGACAAATCATTGTCCCCTGAACCTCACTTCCTTGACCTGAGCAATCAGAGATAATGCCCTCCCTGGGGGGCGGCGTGAGGCTTAAATGCAGGCCAGTCGTCCTCATACCCAGTCCAGAGCCGGTGCTCAGTAAATGTCAGCTCTTTCGGCCCTCTGTAAACGCCCTCCCTCTCTGCCCGAGGTCAGCCAGGGACAGCATGGCCGGTGCCTAGCTCTGGCACCTCTGAGGCCCTCCAGGAGGGGAGGAAGTGGGGCCAAGTGCTGGCCAACCCACCCCAGGCAGTGCCCTCGAAAATAGACCCAGCTTCCTGGTGAGCCAGAGGAAAGCAGATTGCTTGGAAAGTGCTGTTCAAACAGAATTACCTGAACATTTACCATCAGAGCAGGCATCCCACAGTAGCATCTGGCGAAGGTGTCAGTGATCATAATGAATTAGCCCTTCCCCGGGTTCCCGACAGGACGGTGTGTCAGCACAAGTCACCTGCCGGGTCTGTGGAGATGGGGATGCTCGGGGCGCTCGGGCTCCCCCCACAGCCCGGGGGTGGGCAGCTCCGTCCAGGGGAGGCAGCGCTCACCCCAAACACCGCTTGGTGCCGGTTTCTGAGCCTTCGAAACAGCAGGTGGCTGGGAAGCCCCTGGGTGTTCGGACGGAAGGAAGCAAAGTGCGTGGCGACCGCGGTGAGGACGTCACAGCTCTCGTGTCCTGGCGCCCACCGACCGCGGGCCACCCTGGGGTCAGATTTGAGCACAGGAGCTCCGCTAACCCTACTGGCAGAGGCGACCTCCCGACTTACCTCACACCTGGAGCACTCTGGAGAGCCAGGGGCTCGGTCGATCCCCCCCCACCTGCCCCGCGGCCCCTGGGCACGTCGGCTCCTCCACTTCCCGTCTCAGCTCAGTGTCCCCCCACCCCTGGGCCCCTCCTGACCTCTCCCTGAGGTCGTGGCCCCTCCGGACACTCCGTGATCCTCACACTGTTCCATGTCCCCGTCCTGTCCACGGGGCTCTTCTCTCTGTCAGAGTCCTCCCCACACGCTCCTCACCAGCTGACCTGTCACAGAGCTGGTCAGTTGTTGGTGTGTCTGTCACCTCTCCCTCTGACCGTGTGGGCCATGAGGGGGGGCTGGGTGTCTTAAGTCCCCTGCCTGCCCCCTCCTGTGCCTTGAGCAGCACATGGGGTAGCTGCTCATGAAATGACGGGAGGCTGGGAGGCTGGGGGGGTGGGGAGGCTGGGGGGATGGGTAGACGGTGAAGACACTTGTGTCCTGTGTGAATGCTCACTGAAGGGACTCTACTGTGGATGAGGTCCTAAGTAATCAGATGGACCAAACCACACTTTCCCCATAGCCCGCACACCCCCCACCCCCCGCCGGCCATGCTTGTTTAGTGGGCACACGGACGGAGTGGTCATGGTGGCAGAACTGAAGGCTATGCTTGGGCTCTTCGGCCTGTCCTGCCCCTCACCAAGCCTGACCTGGCTGAGGCTAGCACTAAGAGGCTAATCCCCCTGAGGGGGTGCAGAAACCACCCCTCGGGCCCAGGCAAGGCGCCCGTTCACCATGCCGAACGTGGCAGCTGTTCGCCGTGGAGGGGGCAGAGATTCATCCTCATCAAACAGATGCAGATTCTGGACATGGGTGTGTCTTCCCCCGCCCACAGTTCCTCTTCTGGTGTCACCATCCATCAGCTCCCAGAATGCCCTAGCCACCATCATGGCGCTCCTCAGGGCGTTGCTTCCGATCAGGGAACTCAGGTCACAGTGAGGGACGTGCAGTCATCGGCTGGTACCCATGGAATAACTGGTTTTATCACGTACCTGGAATGGCTGGCCTAATTGAAAGGTCCAACGGCTAGTGGAGATTCAGCTGTGCTCTCTCTCTTACAGGACATGGAAAATGTTGTCAGTCTGAGACCATTATCTGGGACTGTCCCTCTGTAGCCAGGACACCCAGGCTCAGGAGACAAGGGAGAGTCTCCTGGCACATCACAACTCATAATTCATTCGCAGAGTTTGTTCTCATGATGGCAGCTTGGTTCTCTGCTGGCTCGGGGGACTTGGTTCCCCAGGCTTGCCCCAGGGGACACTTCAATGGTCCCATGGACTTGGAAGATGAACACTGTCTCTTGGCCTTTCTGGACTTATGCTGTTGAACCAACAGTCAAAAAGAGGTTCATCTACTCTCTAGAAGGACTGATCTCAGTTGCCAGAGGGCCCCTGGGCTACTGCTATGAAATGAGGGGGAGGAGGGAAGGAGAACTCTGTTTGGGTCAGGGGTTCTGTGAGGTGACTCTTACCCCACCCACACTCCATACTGAAGGTTCTTGGAAAACTACGGCAAACCCTCTCCTCAAATAAAGGCAGGACGATGAGGGGCTCAGACTCTTCGGTACCAAAGACTTAGGTCATCCCCCGCAGGTGAAGAACCCTGACCCTCTGAGCATTTGGCTGAGAGGGGGCGGGTGGGGGCATATGGAATGAGTGACGGGAGAAAGAAACCAGAGGTACCCACCAGGCCCCAGGACCAGTTGGAAAAACGAGGATTGTAGGAGCTTTGCATATTTTCAGCGTACTTACTGCACGTTCCTGTTTACTTCTTTTTTTTTTTCCTGTTTACTTCTGTATGCTAGCCACTTCTTCTCCTTTGCTCATTTTCATTTTATATACAAGGGGTGGCAAGTTAACTTGGCAATTTAGTCTTTGGGCGGTGAACTGTGATGCCTTAGAGGAGTGAGCAGGTTAGAGCTGGCGGTGGATGCAATGAGTCTTGGGACTGCGGGTCTCCTCATTTTGGAGAAAAAGCGTGTCCACTTGCAAGACACAGCTGCCTCTTGTTAGGTGCAGATCACTCTGCTGCCATGGTGTGGGAGCTCAGGGGTGAGCACCCGCCTGTCTGTGGGGGAGGAACCGAAGGCGCGGACCCTCCCGCTTGCAGAGCTCACCGCTCTCAGCTCCAATTCACCCTCTGTGGCCCGATTTGTAGAAATGGAAATGGGCACCTTTCCCTTTCCAGGTTGGCATGACGGCAAAGGTCGGGGGGCAGTGGAGAGATGCTGCTTTCCATCCCCGTCCCCTCTCTGTTTCAACAGCACTGGCTTCCCGAGCGCCCAGGTCTCAGGGCTCATGGATGTTTTGTGTGACGCATGTGGCTTCTCCGGCACTCACTGTGGCATAAGCTTCCCTGGGGTGGGGGAGGGGAAGTGCAGGAAGCTTCTCCAGGGCCTGGCCCCTGTAGCACATGGAGGCCCCAGCACCCAGCAGCCCCCTGAGGTGGTGTTATAGTGGGGCGCCCAGAGTCACCTCCTTAGAAACCGTTTCTCCTGGCATCCGCTAGATGGTGGATTTCCGGCAAGATCTGGAGGGCAGGTTTTCCAGCAAGTTCCACAGCCTGGCCTTACGGCGACTTTCCTGTCACTCAGTGAACCACAAGTGAGCCCTCTCTGTCCAGGTCAAGATCCCAGCCCTGGGGCCTCTTCCCTGGGTGCCCTCTCTCAGCCTGAGCTCATGGCTGCCCCTCATGCTTGCGTTTTGGGATTCTAGAGTGTTCACCCCTTACTAGCCGATCACTTGTTATTCTGATCCACTGTTGCGGTTAAAATTCTTTGTGTTAAACGTTCCCCATTCGTATTCCTAAGTGGTTTCTGTCTCCTGGTGGGACCTTTACTAGTATGCGGGCTGGGTGACAGGCAGACACCCTGCAGGATGGCAGGGAGGGCAGGGACACCCTCAGGGACTCTGAAATCTGAGAACCACCTAGAGTGTTTGGCGGGGGTGGGGGGGTGGAGGGGGGTGGATGAAGGATACCCCATGACTCAGAGGACCGGACGCAGGTCCCAGCTCCACCTCGGGCCTGTGACTTCCCCTCCCTGGGCCTGTCCGTGTGTAAACACAGAACAGCCTGTTCTGGGAGGCAAGGATGGGGCACTTGGAGCCAGTGCTGGGGCTCCAGGAGGGGGCTCACTTCGGCTCTCTGCAGAGGGGCTGAATTACAGGGCTCAGCCCACCAGGCGGCCCGTGGAATCCATCTGGCGACTTGGGCCATTAACTCCTTCTGCATCTTAACAGGGCCAGATATAGGCAAACAGGGAGCAGGAGGTAGCTGCTAGGGGGCAGGACGACAAGAAGTTTCCCTAAGAGGTCTCATCCTACCCCTCCCTCACAAATTTTACTGAGCTCCTGTTCTGCGACGACGGGCACTGTGCTGGGTCCTGGGGCGTTGTGGGCAATGAAGTGGATGCGGTCGCTGGCCACCTGGGAGGTGACAGGTGTGGGAGGGGTGGATGTGAATTAAATAACCCCCCACAGTGTAGAGACACCCCTGGAGGTGGAGGGGGTAGCGGGATGTCACGGGGGTGACCCAGGACCAGCCCCTTCTCTCCCGGCCTCTCGGGTTTCTTACCTGTGACACAGGTGGCATGCATCCCCCCAAGGAGAGGTCGAGGGTGAAGCGAAGTCTCCCCTGTACAGTGTCCAGTAGGAGCCCCCACACTGGTTATTGTTATGATTATTATTTTAAGCGCCATCATCAGAAGCATACACATGAATAAGAACTAATTGTCACCATTTTGCAAGTGGCCTTGCTCATGGTCCTGCTTCCTGGCTGGACCCGGAGGGTTGAAGGGGCTCCCTGTTCAGCCATGAGGTCAAGCTCCAAGTCCTGGCAGGTCCTTGGGTACCTCGACTTCCCAGAGGGCGAGGTCACAGCAGCCGCACACCAGGAGATCGCTGGGCTGAACGGGAGGGGGTGGGGTGGAGATCATGTCTGGTCTTCTCTGGAAACTCTCCTTCGTCTGGGGGTGAACCCCCACCTCTCCTCAACCCGCCTCTTCTCAACCCATCGCAAAGACATTTGTCAGCCCTGGTCGTGCCCTCAGCCTGGTCTTAGGGAGTCGTGCTGGGTGGAAGGCTCGGGGCTGGCTGGAGGGACCCCTGGACCATTCAGGAGATGCCTGTTTCAGAGGAGGCGCTGAGGGCCAGGGTCTGGCTTTGCTCACCATGGCGTCCTTGTCCCTTGCATGACGCACAGCACAGGGTCGGGGCTTAATAAAGACCTGTACAATGGGCTGGTGAATAAGCAAATGACTGTGGGGACACCTGCCCCAGCTGCTGAGTGACGGAGCGGGGCCCGGAGCTAGGTCTCTCAGCTCCCCTGCCCCTGCGCCAACGTCCCCAGGACTCTCACGTGGGCACAGCACCCTGTGGTTTGCCAATTCTGTGTGTCCCCTGTGTCGCCTTTATTCTTCGTTTCATCTCGACTCTCAGAATGAGCATCACGGAGCCCATTTTACAGATGAGGAAAGGGAGGCTCAGAGAGGGGAAGGGGCTAACCCACTTGGCTGGGCCAAGAGAGGCTGGGAAGGAGCGTCTCCTCGCTGACCTGCCCACCAGGCAGGGAGGAAGTGGGGTCCCTGCAGGAGCCCTGCAGCTTTGTAGCCCACTCTAACTTTTGCAGGGGCCTCTGTTCATCCCGGGCCCCAGCTTTTCCTCCTCGCTGGCCAGCTGTCTGCGCAGGGCTGGGCGTGTGTGCGTGTGTGTGCACGTGTGTGTGTGCGCGCGTATCTGGAGAGATGCAACAGGAGGCGTCTGGCTCTGTGAGCTGCCAAACTGGAGGGAAGCAGTTCTGGGCAGTGTGAGTGAGATGGGGGGCATTGAGAGGGGTAAGTGTGCGGACCTGTGCGGACCTGCTTGCAGGGGGCAGAGACACACTCCCCCAGCGGGGTGGTGTCCCTTGGGGCTCCCATCAGGGCAGAGGGAGGTGGTGGTGAGGAAAGGAGAAGAGCAGGGACTTGGAGAGGGAGATAGGGAGAGGAGACACACACACACATAGAGTCATAGGAGTGAGCTGCCTCCAGGAAGTCTTTCTGGACTTCTCCTTGGGCTAGCTCCTGGAGCCCTTACTCTGTCTCTCCTTCTGATACCTCTGCTCTGTCTGGTGCTCCCAGCCGGTTGGCTGTGCCTGGTGCATTCCCTGTACTGCGTGGGGAGGCACCCCGACAGGCCCGCCTTCCTCATGGTGCATGGGACTTCGAATGACACCAGTAAGTGGACATCTCTTCACAGAGTGGACGGCAGAGGCTCAGAGTCTGAGTGACCTGCCCAGGATCACAGTCTCAAGAGCAGAATCAGGTTTCAACCCTCAGGCCGACCCTGAGGCCTGGGCTCTGACCCGCTCATGGTGACACCCACTGAACCGAACCACTAAATGCATCATTTTCCAAAGGGCAATGGCTTCTCATGGCGGCGGTGAGACAGGTGGGCTTCCTAGAGCCCCAGCATGGCCACTCCACCTTCAATGCCAGGCAAACTCCTACTTATCCCTGAGAGCCCAGCTGGCCAAGGCCGTGTCCACATTGCCCCTCCGGCTCCAGGGCCCAGCAAGGAAGAGCTCCGAGTCAGGACATGATGGGGCAACATTTGCACTGGGAGACCATGACTCTGCCCATAGATGGGGAATGACTTGGGGGCAGGCGTGAAAGTGGGGAGACCAGTGAGGAGACCGTGGTTGGGGTCGGGGAGATGGAGGACAGGGGGAGACAGATGTCAATGCAGCTGTTGTTTGGACTGATATCATTGGCCACGACGGAGGGGGGTGAGGGTGAAGGTCATGCCTCAAACAGTGCCTGACGGAGCAGGGGATAGAGGACTAGTGGCTTTTTATTAGCACCGTCACTAAATGATGGGGAAGAGGCCCCCACACTCCATGACCCCTGTCAGCCCAGGTCCTGCGATCCCCTGGGGTCCCCACCCTCATGCCTGCAGGAGCCCCGGCCTCACAGATGGCCTGGATAATCCCGAGGCCCGGATCCTCCCCCCATCATACCGTCTCTCAGTCACTCGGCCCCCATCTGGGTTGGGCTGGAGGCCGGTCAGGAAGGAGCCGGTCTGGGGGATGAGGGGCGGGCATCCCTGACTCTGCCGTGATGGGGAAGGTGACCTTGGCCAAGACTCTCTTCCCAGACTGCCCGCATGAGACTGGCTGCAGGAGGGCAGAGGGGTCCGGGTCAGGTGACCCCAGTGAGGGTCTGCGTGGCAGCCTCTGCCCTCCCTTTGGGGCCTCGATGAGGACCGAAGGGTTAATGTCTGAGATGCTCTGATGGCTTCTGGGGCCTGTCTGCCCCTCCTCACCCGTGATTAATTCAGTTTGGCAAAGCGGTATTTATGCTGGAAATTTAATCGTCATTTCTGATGGTAAAGGAATTGAAAAATAAATTGAAAGTGTCAGACGATGCATTAGGGTGGGTGATGGACCGGAAGCGGGGCCACCCACCTGGCCTCCCCATTGGGTGATTTACAGGCCCCAGAAATTAGCCAAGTTGTGATCCCCCACAATTGCAGGGTCAGGAACCAGGGGAGATGGGGCGAGAGGGTTGGGGGTAAGGGGACGTGAGACGTGAAATGAGGAGAGGAGACAGATTCCAGTGTAGAGGTGGGGGCAGCGTCCGGTGTCACCCAGCCTAGCCCCAGGGGAGAAGGTGGGCCTGGAGAGGGGCAGGGGTCCCTGATGACAGAGGATGCTGGGGGCACAGTGGGGCTGCCGTCCAGGCTCCCTCCTCCCTCCCCCAGGCCAGCAGAGGATACTGCTGGGGCCCGTGTCCCTGAGGGGAGCTCTGTTTTGGGTTCAGCCCCTGGGAGGGTTGCCTCTCCATCTGCAGTGTGCCCCTGTCCTCAAGCCCAGAGTTCAGGGAAGGGGGTGTCCCCCATGAGAGGGGCCACCTTGCCGATGGTCTCTGTCAGGACAATATGAGCTTATGCCTCTGTGAGTCTGCAGGGACCCAGGTCCCCTCAGGAGTTCGTGGTCCCTCCCGGAGGGCTGTGACCCCAGTGAGGACTAGGACTCCCCCAGCAGATGGCAGTTTATAAAGGCAGGACCATCTCCTCTAGCAGATGAGGGTCTCCTCAGAATAGGCCGACTTTCCCAGGAGCCTATGGTCTCCTTCGTGTAGGCCTGTGGGTGAACATCCCCTTTGGAGTTTTCTCTCCAGTCCTCCTGCCTTGGCTGGAACCCAAGGTGGGCAGCCTGTGGAAGTCCTGGCTGCCCTGCCAGCCATGGCCAGTCCTGGGAGACCTCTAGGGGAGGCACAATGATACATGGGGAAGTTTGTGTCAGAAGGCCCAGAACCCAGGTGCTTCCCAGAAAACAGGTCCCAATGGTGTCCTCCAGTCCCTGATCAAGACCAGCCCCCGACTCTGTTAAACCCACAACAACCTGAAACAGGGAGAGCCCTGCCCTGGAGGCTGGAGATCTTGGCTCTGGTCCAGTCCAGCTCATCCATGCATCCATCTACTCATCTGTCCATCCATCCACTCATCCATCCATCCATCCACTCATCCATCCATCCAACCATCCATCCATCTATCCATCATCCATCCAACCAACCATCCATCCATCCATCCATCCATCCATCCATCCATCCATCCATCCATCCATCCTTCCATCCATCCATCCATGCATCCACCCATGCATTCATTCATCCAACAAGTGTCCGGTGAGCACTAAGTGCCTGGCTCCGTGCAGGGTGGTGGAGATGCAGCAGGGCACGACACAGACAAGGCCCCTGCCCCATGGAGCTTACAGTCTTGTGGGGGAGACAGGTCAGAGCCCACCAGTGAAGGAATAATTTCTGAAAGTGGCAGACGCCGTGATGGAGATAAAGTAGGATGGTGGGGTGAAGGGTCCCAGGACTGGGGTCCTTCTGCCAGGCGGTCTGGGAAGGCTTTGAATCCAGGCTGACGTCTGTGGATGAGATGGTTGTCCCAGGCATTGGGACAGTGAATACTAAGTCCTCGGCACTCTCTAGGGGTGTCCCAAAGTGCCAGGGGGCTGAGCTGGGGTACCTGAGGGACTGTGGGACAGGAGGAGGCAGTAAGTATGGCTGGAGACAGCTGTTGGGACACATACAACCCCGTGACCATGGCAAGGACTCTGCAGTTTATTCTGGGAGCAGCGGGAGCCCCTGGAGGGCTTTGAGCAGGAAAGCAGCTGTTGTGTATGTTTTTAAAGGTCACACTCGCTGCCGTGGATAATGGAGTGTGGAGGGGCAAGAAGGAGCAGGGGGTCCTGGCAGGAGCCACTGCAGGTGTCCAGGGGAGAGCTGGTGACCAGGACCAGGGTGTGGGCAGGGCAGGTGGACATAATACCTCCATAGCTCCCAGTTACCTTCATAATGAGGTCCAGCCTGGCTGATTTGGCATTTAGAGCCTAGGAGCTAACAGCTACTGATCCCTTCTCCTGATCTCTCTCATACAGCAGAAAACCCATCAGCATCAGCCCATGTTCACTTTCCTGCTCAGCTCAGGGTGGAATGAATGAAGTGGGCCATGGACCTGATCTCTACATGCTGTCTTAGGCAAACCCCTGCATTCTTGCAGCTGCCTGCTTCCCTCGGCCCCACCATAGTCCGCCTCCTCCTGCCTCCTCGCTGCCGTCTCTACCCCCGGGCAGCAGCAGCCGGCTGGGGAAGCTGCCAGCACCCAGCGCGGCACTGGTGAGCTCAGGGGTGCTTCAGGTGCAGGCGAGAGCTCATCAGCGCTGAGGCAGGAGGGGAGCTCAGACGGAGTGTTGTCGCTTGTTGCTAGAATTTAGGGTGGGAGGCTAAAGGAAGGGAGGGCAGGGCTCTGAGCCCTGGGCAGAGGAGGACGGGTTCCGGGAGGGAGGGGGACTGGCAGAACAGAGAGCCTGTTCTGGTGGGAAGGGAATAGCAGGGACAGTGGTATTTCCTGGGTGTGTCCTGCATAAGCTCACACGCACATCTCCTCTCAAGTGCTACAGAAGTGCCAAGTCCAAGTCCCGTTAGTAGGTATACTTTTCATCAGAATGCCATCATTGTAATAAACCAGGACCATTCACTCTTGCACCAGGCCTTGATCTATGCTGGCTAACAGGTGACACTCGGCACACCTTGGCGTCAGGGACAGCTTTATCCCACTCCTCCCTGTTTGACAGCTGAGGACCTTGGGAGATGCAGCAACCAGCTCAAGGTCATGGTGTGCTGAGGGCCGGGTCTGAAGCCAGGCCACTCGGCTCCCTGTCCCAGGTGTAACCCCTGCACCACGCTGTCTCTGTGTAGACCCCGCGGCCCTGGGGTGGGGATCCTCATCCTCATGGGACAGGTGAGAAGGCCAGGTAAGAAGAGGGGAGGGACCCACCCCAGGTCACACTGGAAAGTCCCCTGCTGGAATCTGAACGCTGATGGGGAGGGAGTCCCTGACCTTCTCTGATCACTCCACCACCCCGACCCTTTAGCAGGAGGGGAGCTCACCCCAGGACCCTGAGGGAGTGGTCTGGAGTGGTCCTGGGAGAGGAGCGGGCCCCTGATCTCCGACAGACCCAGGATCATGTTCCTGTCCTGCCACTCAGTGACTTGTGGCCCTGAGTGGCTCTGAGCCTCAGTTTCCTCTTCTGTAAAATATGGCAGCAGCAGTAGCTTGTTGGGAGGATGGGAGCCAAGGCAGGCAAGGTGTTTAGCACACGGCAGGTGCTCAGGGATGGCTGTGCCTTCTAAGGGCCATCCCCTTTGGAGCCGGGGCTCTGTCAGGCTGGGCTCTGGACTTGGGGCCCAATGGTCCCTTTTCTGGGGTCCTAACCTCCTGCAGGGAGATGCTACGGGTGGGCGAAGAGACTGGACTGGTTCTGGCACAGTGTCCCTGCGGCCTCGGGAGGCCTCTATCCCTGCCCATCCACTGTATGGGAGTGTGGCCCTGTGGCAGGCTTAGGACTGACTCAGGTACTTGCGATCCAGGTAGTGAGCCCTGTGGGCACTCCCCAGTGAATTCCCTCTGCACATGGTTGGTCCCACGATGTCAACACTGGGGCAAGATGGGGACACCCTGTCCACCTCCTGGGGCCTGGGTACGTCTCTGCGGAGGATAGTAGGTCCCCAGTCAAGCCTAGTACCAGAGGCCTAAAAGCTGGACCCTGCCACCAGGACCCCAGCACCTAAGTCCTCATCACCCATGGTCATGCCCCGTCATCTGTGCTGTCACCACACTGACCCTCCATCCTGCCGAAAATACTAATAATTAACCCTCCCTGAGCACCCACCCTGTGCGCGCTGAGTTCGCAGTCCACTGCACTTAATTCTGACAACTAATGGTCCTATGTGGGAGGCAGCAGCCCTGTGACTGGTTTACAGGTGAGCAAAATGAAGCTTGGAGAGGGGAAATTGACAACCAGGAAGTGGGGGACCTGCTGGCCTCGAGGGCCCCTGCTGACACCTCCAGGGGCCAACCTGCACCTGCACCCCTCCACCTTCCACCTTCCACCAGCATCTGTCACCCAACCACGTCCTGGGCCCATCCGATTAGGCGCTGCCAGCTCCCTGCCACCCCCTACGCCCCACTCAATGCACGTGCGTACACATGCCTGCTTGCAGAGGCACACACGCACGCGTGCCCACATGCACAAACTCATGAGCCTTCATGTGTGCACATGCACGTACGCGTGTGCCCCGCCCCCTCAGGCACGTGTCTGCATCCACATTCACCAGACGGCCTCTGTTCTGCAAGAACGTCCCTCCGAGGACCCCTCATTTTCCAGGTGTGTTATTAAATTCACCATCAGATTTAAAGCTGAGAGGAGAGATGGGCAAGGAGGAGCCAAATCTCATTTTAATTATCTGTGGCAGGACCCAATTTTTCAGGTGATAATTATATTAATTAAAAATTCTGTTATCAGCTCCGGGGGATGGGGGAAGGCACTGCCTGGGCGGCCCGCTTGGGATGGTGAGTGGGCAGAGTGTTCTGATAAGGAGACCCAGCTCCCCACCTCCCTGCTCCAACCCTGTCCCATGGTGATTGTGCCGGGGGTTCTGGAATTGGCGGGGGAGGACAGTGAGCTCAGAAAGAGGAAACCAAGGACTATTCTTCCAAGGGGACCCACATACCAGAAAGCCCTCCCGTGTATGGCCTGAGAGCCTATGTCTGGGCCCGAGGAGACAAGGGGACCCAGGCCTCTCAGCCTCTGCCCTGAGCTGACCCTCGCCGTGGGACCTGGCTGTCCCCCCCACTAGGGGTCCTCACGGGGTTGTGGGTCTGGAAATCCACCGTGGGTCACCTGGCAAGGGTGAGTCACCTGTCTGCTGTCAGCCTGGCCTGGGCCCTGCCATGAGCCACCCTGTGACCTTGGGTGTGTCACCGTCTCACTCCACATGGCCCTGGCTCTGGGCCCCCTACAGACACTTTCCCTGCCAGCTCCTCCCCACGGCCACCTGCCAACCCACATGATGGAAGCTCTGAGAGAGCAGAGCCTCGTCTCCACTGCCCACCTCCGTGTCCTCAGCACCCAGAACAGGGCCTGGCACCCAAGAAATGTTTAAGGACCACAGGGCTGTGTCCATGAACAGGACAGATCCATGAGGTGGGCATGCGTATCCCCATTCAACAGAGGAGGAGACTGAGGCTCAGAGACATGAAGGACTTGCCCAAAGTCACAGGGCTGGTGAGGAGGTAGGGAGAGGAGGGGAGGGTCGTGCTGGGGCGGGGGGAGCAGCATGGGTCCTGGGGAGACACACAGAGAGAGGTCCTGTATTTAGACAATAAAACCAATGTTTTACCAGGGTCCAGCCATTCCTGGGGAGACAAGTTAACACAGGTGAGGTCCCAGTGGTGGTGGCCTTGGGGGAGAAGGGGGAGCAGGGAGGGAGCAGCCTCTTTTGCATAAAGACTCCGCCTCCTCTTGCGGAGAAAGGGGAACCCTCCTACACTGTTGGTGGGAATGCAAGCTGGTGCAGCCACTCTGAAAACAGTATGGAGGTTCCTCAAAAAGTTGAAAATAGAGCTGCCCTATGACCCAGCAATCACACTACTGGGTATTTACCCTAAAGATACAAAGGTAGTGATCCTCAGGGGCACGTGCACCCAAATGTTTATAGCAGCAATGTCCACAATAGCCAAACTATGGAAAGAACCTAGATGTCCATCAACAGATGAATGGATAAAGAAGATGTGGTATATATATACAATGGAATACTATGCAGCCATCAAAAAACCCAAAATCTTGCCGTTTGCAATGATGTGGATGGAGCTAGAGGGTATTATGCTGAGCTAAATAAGTCAATCGGAGAAAGACAATTATCATATGACCTCTCTGATATGAGGAACTTGAGGGGCAGGGTAGGGGGTTGTGGGGGTTAGGGAGGGAAAAATAATGAAACAAGATGGGATCGGGAAGGAGACAAACCATAAGAGACTCTTAATCTCACAAAACAAACTGAGGGTTACTGGGGGGTGGGAGGGTAGGGATAGGGTGGATGGGTTATGGACATTGGGGAGGGTTTGTGCTGTGGTGAGTGCTGTGAAAGGTATAAGCCTGATGATTCACAGACCTGTACCCCTGGGGCAAATAAAAAAAAAAGACTCTACCTCCTTCAATCAGCTGGGCTCTCAGGAGCGGGGACACCAAGGCCTGGCCAATCACCAAAAGGCTGGGAGCAGAGGCAGGTGAAGCAGGGAGGGACCAGGTCCCCTGTGCTCCTGAGGGACCCTCCTGACTGGCTCTTCCCTCCTGGACCTCCATCAGTCCTCCCTGAAGCCCCACATCTGGGGTAGGAACAGTCATCTCTGCTGTGCAGATGAGGCAGTGAGGTCCAGAGAGGCCATGTGACTTGCCCAAGGTCACACAGCAGGTCAGCAGCAGAACCAGAAACCCAGGCTCTGACTCCCAGCCCAGGGTGCGGATTCCTGCCCTTCTGGCTTCCTTCCTGCTGCCCTGGCCCAGGCCCCCAGCTGGGCACGGTGACCCCTGGGCCTGTCTCAGCGGTCACCAGCCCCCTCTTCCCAATCGCCCCCACCCAAGGCTTGGCTCAGTGATGCTGCCGACCCCAAGTCCCCTGCCCAGCCTCATCCCTGAGCCCAGACCCTTTGCTCCAGCTGCCCTGATACGGGGTCCGAGACCCACAGAATATTGGGGCCAGCAGGGGCCCCAGGAAGTGTCTGGTCCAGCCCCCCTGGGGGCACAGTTGGGGGCAATGATCTCTCATGGGCCACACTGTGCCTCTCCCCTCCGGCCCAGAAGCCCCCCCAGGGCCCGACTAGGGGCTCTGCTCCCTGCATTTCTCCCCGCTTCCTGCCTCATTTCCCTGAAGCAGATGCTGCAAATCCAGGTCTAATGTTTGATTTACAAACTTGCTGGGGAGGGAGGTGCCTGCCGCTCCCGGTGATTTACTCTGCCGGGAAATGTTTGCTTCTCAGAAGGGATCTTCTGGGCCCCTCCTCATTGAAGGCTGGGATTTACTGAGACTTCTCCTTCCCAGGAGGTGGCCCAGTGGCTTTGGTGAGGCAACAGAGGTGGAGGAGCCGAGGAGAGCCCCGTGCAGTGAGGAGCAAACAGTGTGGTTGGGAGGGAGAAGATGGACTTAGGGGTCACCGGAGGCCTGGCTTTGCATCCTTGCTCCACCACAGACATACTGTGTGACCTTGGGCAGCTCATTTAACTTGTCTAGGCCTTGATTTTCTCATTTGCAAGATGGGCATAATCCCATAGTAGGGTTGGTGACAACATCTGCCTCCTAAAGTCATGAAGCTTGGGTGAGGGGGTGTATGTGAATGCCTGGCACATAGTAGGTGCTTGGGAAAGTTGAACTCTCCCCTCTGGACCATTTGAGACCTCTCTTTCTCTGCACAGATCACCTCCTTCAAGTCTCCCACGTAGTTCCTCCCGTTTCTTCCCCCTGCCCCTGACTGCCCTCAGAGAGAACAGACCCTATGCATCTCACAGTTTCCCCATCTTTGCAGCTCAGGAAAGAGAATGAGGAGACCCCATTGGCACGACTCCCTGGGCTGTGTGCCAGGGCGCTGGGCACAGATGGTTCACGTGCCTAGGCATTGTTAGCAGAGCGGCTCCTTCCCTGCTAATGAGTTAACAAATCTTGCCTCTGGAAAAGGCCATTGGTAGAGAAAGGAGCCTCTGGGGTCCAAAGTTCTGCTGTGATCCGGGGGTCAGCAGAATTCTTTTGTGCATCTAATTTCTAATAAAGAAATGAGGGTCTGGGGAGACACTGGCCTACTTAGTTCGGTTGACCTGGGTCTGACGGGGTTAGGGCAGGGGCTGGGGCCTGACCACCAGGCTGGGAATGAGCGAAGTATTGTGACTGGGCCTGGGGACCCCAGCCAGCTCCAATCTCTCCTGAAGTCAGCTCCAGCATCCCCAAATCTGATTAGAAATGAAAACAACCCCCTCTTCCACTCTCCAGGTACAATGCAGGGATGGGGAGGTGTTCTGCAGTCAGACATATCAGACCCCAGAGCCCCGCCGGAGACCTAGGCTGACCCGTGAGAAGTCCCAGCAGCCTCTCTGTCTCCTGAGCCTCTGTCTTCTCATCTGTAAGGTGGGAGTGGTGGTCCCTCCCTCACTTGGTTGTGAGGATTTCGTGAGGGAAGTAAAGCCCCCGAATGGGGTGGGACACATAGTAAGTCCTCCACAGGGGACAGCTGTCATTACACCCAGGTAGGCAGAATAATGACCCTCAAGGGTGTCTGTGTCCTTGTCCCTGGAACTTGGGGCTGCAGTACTGGGCGTTACTACGTGGCAAAGGGGAAATAAGTTTGGAGATGGAATGAAGGATGCGAATTAGCTGACTTTAAAGTACTGGAATGAGCCTGGACTGTCCAGATGGGCCCCTTGCAATCACAGGTGTCCTTAAAGGGACAGAGGAGGCAAAAAGGGGTTGGAGCTGTGTGATGTGGGTAGGATCCGGTCTGCTTTCGTTGGCTTCAAGGATGGAGGGAGGGACCACAAGCCAAGGAGCAGAGGCAGCTTCTGGGAGCTGGAGAAGGCCGGGAGCTGGATTCCCCCAGGGAGCCTCCTGAGGGCAGCAGAGCCCTGCAGACTTTCTCAGCAGAGCCCACCAAGAGCCAGTCTGGACTTCTGATCTGCAGAACTCATTTGTATTGTGTGGGCCCCACAAGCTGTTACAGCAGCTGTAGGAAATGAACACATCGGTCAAGCCTTATGCCCGATCCAGGAGGGTAGAGTGGGGTCTGGTGTAGATCTGGAAGCCTGACCACCAGATCCAGTCCCTGCCTGGCCTGTATCACGGCTGTGCATTGAGGAGGCGACCTGACCTTTCCACGCCTCGGTTTTCTCATCTGTGAGGTGAGGTCGTACTAATGCTTTCCACATAGGGTCCGTGTGAGGATTAAATGAAAGAATAAGTGTAAAGTTCTAGAATAGAGCTGGACACACAAAAATCCCTCAGTGGACTTCAGGATATTTGGAATATGAAGATAGCTTTTTAAAAATATTATTACAGGGGCACCTGGGTGGCTCAGTGGGTTAAAGCCTCTGCCTTCGGCTCAGGTCATGATCTCAGGGTCCTGGGATCAAGCCCCGCATCAGGCTTCCTGCTCAGCGGGGAGCCTGCTTCCTCCTCTCTCTCTGCCTGCCTCTCTGCCTACTTGTAATCTCTCTCTCTCTCAAATAAATAAATAAAATCTTTGGAAAAAAATATTATTACAAGTATTAGGACACTTAGCACATACCCTTGCATGCTGTGAGCTGTCCATTTGAGTGGGGCGGGGGCAGGGAGCCCCGTGAGGCCGTGGTGTCCATGGACTTAAGACCAAATCCTCACTGCACCTCATTCTGGCAGGGCGGCTTCGGATGTGGCACTCAATTCTCTGAGTCTCAGTCTCCTCACCCATAAAATGGGGTTAATAAGTACCCACTCCCAAGAGGTGTGGTGAGGTTTAAGGGAAGTAATCCAGGTCAGTCTCTAAGCCCAGCGCCCGGCACACAGTAGGTGCTCAGGGAGGGTGGCTGCTGTTACTGTCCCTGCCCCAGCCACACTAGGAGATCCCAGTGACAGGGGACATGCACCTCGGACAGAGGCCACCGGGATGCAGAAATGCTTCTTGGTAGCTTTGTCTGCGGTTGGAATCACGGCAGCTCACGTGTGTAATGGAGCTCGGCTACGGGCTGGGCCAATGATTCTGTCTACAGATAGGCAGACACAGGCAGACTCGGGGGTCCCTGGTGACAAGCACCCCCAGGAGCTCCTGAGAACCAGGTCAGGAACCTCGGTCATGGCTCTAGTCAAAACCACAGGGACTTCTGCCGTTGGAAGTTCTGGGGGCAGTGCAGGAATGACCCGGTCTCCCCTCCACCGTCTGGCCCCAGTCAGGGCAGCCCAGGACCTTTCCCAAGTGGGGCACCCCCCCACACAACCCTCTAGCCCAGGCACTCAGGTTTGTGGTTCTCTGTCTTCCCATTGAATACATAATTGGCTCCCAGGCTGGGCCGAGATGACGGTTGTAATAAAACCGGTTCATTACGTCCCTCTACACAGAGCTGTTTAATGAACACGCACTGCTGCTCTGTGGCCCTTTTGAACCAAATGCAAATGAAATGCATTCTGTGGTATCATTTAATTAGCATCCGAAGGTGGAGAGGGATGGGTGGGGGGCGATATTATGGGATAGAGTCAGGGAAAGAGGAGAGGGTGAGGGAGAGGAAAGAAGGACTGAGCAAGGAAAGCGGAAGGAGAGACGGGGCTGTTTTTTTGTCGTTGACTCTTCACAGCTCCCGGGGAAGGGAAGGCAGGGTTGGGTGGCCTCGTTCTTCTGGAAGAGTGAGGATGCCAGGACCTACTCTGTGTGTTGTGATGGGGGCTGGCATCCCCCCCTCCCCGATGGACTGGCAGGGCGGGGTTCAGCCCCAGGGGCTCACAGTGGACTTCGGGAGGCGGGCACGGGCAATGCTGCGCTCACATTTGGGCATGGAAGGGCTTGCGTGTGCGCACGTCTGTGACTTGGTGTATGTGTTTGTGCATGGTGTGTGAGCGCTGGGATGGGGGAGTGTTTCTAGGAGTGCGTGTGGGTGCGGATTTGCGAACGTGTGTGAGAGCCTCTACGCGTAAAGGAGGATGTGTGGGCACACGTGCGTGCCTTTGCTATGTGCGGTCCACGTGCACGTGTGGCTGTGGGAGTTTCTGTGTTTCTGTGAGAGGATGTGTGTGCACACGTGTGCTTTTGCTATGCGTGAGCACCCTTGTGCACGTGTGTGTGAGGATGGAAATTTGAGTGCATGTACGTGCAAGCATATATGTGTGAAAGCATGAGTGCTTTTTTTTAAAGATTTTATTTATTTATTTGACACAGAGAGAGAGATCACAAGTAGGCGGAGAGGCAGGCAGAGGGAGAGGGGGAAGCAGGCTCCCTGCTGAGCAGAGAGCCCTATGTGGGACCTGAGCTGAAGGCAGAGGCTTAACCCACTGAGCCACCCAGGTGCCCTGCATGAGTGCTTTTGAAGGAGCATGAGGGTGTTTGCGTGTGAGTGTGTGAAGGTGTGTGAGTGATCGTGAACGTGGATGATCGGGTGGGTTTCTCTGAGTATATATTAACGTACATCTGTGTGAGTGCGTGTCCACACCCAGCAGTGTGACAGCCAATGCACATGAGAGTGTGCACGTGATAGTGTTTGTGTGTGTACATGTGTGTCTGAAGGCATTGATAAGCATGTGTTAGGTCGTGTTTAGGAAAGTGTGTGTATGTGTGTGAAGTCACGGTTACCCATGTGATTACGTTTCACAAGAAGGCAGCGGTTTGGAGAAAGGTCTGGACTGAGAAGTGATCCTGGATGGTAATGTCGGCTTTGCTGCTTTCTGGCTCTGTGCCCTTGAGACTCAACCTCACTGGACCTCACTTTCTTCATCTATAACACTGAGATTAAAAAACACCTACCTTGGGGCCCCTGGGTGGTGCAATTGGTTAAGTGTCCGACTCCTGGTTCCTGCTCAGGTCCCTGATCTCAGGGTTAGGAGATAGAGACCCATGTGGGCTCTGGGCTCATCGGGGTGTCTGCTTCGCTCCTTCTCCCTCTCCCTTTGCCCCTCCGTCCCGCTAACACACACTCTCTCTCTAAAATAAATAAATAAAATCTTAAAAAAAAAGCCACATCTACCTTACAGGGATGTTAAAAGAATTACATTCACTAGTATATCTACAGCACTTAGCACATACTTAGCACTCTTTTAGTGCATATGTAGTGCTGCATATTAGCTATGAGAATAAATAAGGGCTAAAAAATATAGGGAAAGGTTTGGTGGGTCCTGCCATACCAGGGGCAGGGAGTGTTCTCTGAAGAGATGGCACATATACTGAGATCAGGAATGAGTACATAGGAATGAGTACCTACCCCACATACATCCCTTTGCTTCCAGTAAGATCACCCCCAGTTTGCCTTTGGACACCACTTGCTGTCCACTTTCAGTCCACACAAATGGGCTGACCCATGCTGGCTTCTTGCCACTCCGTTAACCTCACCCTCTGGCTACAACTGTTTCAGGAGTGAGCTGATGACTCAATTCAGGTGAATTGAGAATCCTATCGGAGGCTTTGTTAATACTGTCATGAAAGAGGGGTGTGTAGCCAGTAGGATAGAAGCCTGACATTATCAGTATCCATTTCCCAATTAAAGGCCAGAGACTATGAATGATGCCAATACAGAAGAAATGGCAAGACCATGTTCTGAAATGATATCATTTGAGTCCCTGGATCCAGCCATGCCTGAAGCTATTCACGCCTAGATTTGTCAGGTGACTGAACCAACTAACCCCCCTTTTAATTAATTTTGTTTAAACTAGTTTCAGCCAGTTTTTGACTGACTGCTAGGACTCTGAGCGATACTGTGTATTCCTGGCAAAGAGTACAGCATGTGAGAAGGCGGAGGGAGAAGGATTGTGGTCAAGTCAAGAAGCTCAAACAATAGCAGTATGGCCTATTGTGTGACGCGTAAGCATGGCAAGAGCCTGCATATCAGGGTTCAGAGGGGCCAGACCTGAGCACAGTTGGGCCAGCATGTGTCTGGAAGAGCATCATAAGAGCCCAAAGTCGTGGTGTGCTCCATTCATTCTTCTCGACCACTCTCCAGGGTCAGGGTCCTCTCCCAGCCCGCCCCCAGTGTTGTCTTCACTCCTCACTTAACCACCTTGCCTGGGTCTGTTTGTCCATAAGTCCTGAAGACAAGACCCAGAACAGGTAGGACTTACAGGGAACTTAAATTCCACCTGGCCTACTATTTTTCACATTTTATTATATTATTTGATTTTTTTGTTTTATTTACTTTGCCAACTGATCTACATTCTCTTAGTGCAAGTACATTCTCTTGGTAAAATGATAAAATCTGATAATGTGGAAAAAGTGAATTATTTCATTTTATGGAATGGGAATGGGAGCCACCAGGTTACATAGCTGACCTGAAATCCTTTAACAAGTGACTCAGACAGTAGGGTCCGAGAAATCTCCTGGATCCTTTCCATCTTGTGTTTAAAAAAAAAGTTCCTGGGGATAAGAATACGAATGAGAACAACAATAGGAGCTGACGTTTTAGCATAACCATGTGCCAATTACTATGTTACAGTCTTTACCTTCCTTATTGCTAGTGCTTGCTCAGAGGGGCCTCTCTTCTCTCGCTGTACTTGGACACATGGGAATGAACCTGAGCCAGCCTGTGGGCGTGAGCGCCCAGGTGGAGGACAGTGGAGGTCCCCCAGCAGATAGTGGTTACGGGCTGCTGTGTGTGGGAAGCAGGTGAGATCATTCCTCTGCACATGGCTGATCACAGCCCCGTGAGGGTCAGCCCAGAGAGAAGCCAAGCTTGCCTAGACCTGATCAATGGCACAACCAATAGAATTGTGCGGTAAAGAAATGGTTATTTTCCACCAAATCTGTGGTCTGCTGCACAGTGAGAGCTGATAGAAATAGCTCTGTGGTTAAGAAGTCAAGTCAAAAAGCATGGCCCAAGCACCGAGAGGGTGGCGAGCACCTCTATGCCTGTGTACGGATGTGTGTGTCTGTGCAGCCATCTGTCAGACCGAAATGGAGTGCATTTATAATACCCCAGAAGGTTCTTTGTTCTCCTTCCTACCTAATGCCCCAACCCTGAGAGAAACCAGCTATTCTGGCTTCTATCCTATCGATGAGTTCATATTAATGGAATCATAAAGGTTTTTTTTTTGTCTGATTTCTCTTTTTTTGCTGACCATGTCTATGATATTCATATGTGGTTTGTGGGCATGAGTAGTTTGTTCATTTTTTAAAAAATGCCACTAAGTTCCATTTTTCTTGGTTGACCACAATTCATCATTCTCTCATAGGATGGACATTCAGGTTGCTTTCTTTTTTGATGACTATAAAAAGTTTCTCTGGATGCGTGAATGTGATTGCATTTGGAGACAGGATCTTTAAAGAAATAATTAAGTTACAATGAGCTCCTATGGTTGGGCCCCACTTCAGTATGACAGGTGTCCTCATAAGAAGAGATGAGGTCAGACTCACAGGTGGAGGGAAGGTCACGTGAAGACAGCAGGAGGAGATGTCCACCTCCAGGCCGAGGAGAGAGGCCACAGAAGAAATTAACGCTGTTGGATCTCATCACAGACGGCCAGCCTCCAGACTAAGACAGGACACATTTCTGTTGCTGAAGCCTCCGGGCTGCAATATCTGGTTAGGGGGGCCCTTGCAAAGGAGAGCAGCCTGTGATGGACAGTAAACACCCACTAAGCACTCAGGGCTAGGCTGAGGGTCTTACACAATTCGCTGGGGCCTTGCCACGCCCATTGTATGGATGAGAAAATTGAGGCCCAGTTGCCAGGGTTGCATAATTGGTACCATTAGACTTCTGCTTGGCTGACCTATTACAGCTCAACACTCACTACACACACCTTGTGTGGTTTTGTTTAAAGTTGGGCTCCTCCTTATCCGGTGGGCTCCCTGAGGGCTGGGACTGCACCCCCCAGTGTCCAGCACATACCTTGTGCTGACATGAATTCCTAAGGTCTCTACCTCCCACCTCTGGCCACCTCCTGTGATTCCAGGGCTCTGGGAGGGAGGGCAGGCAGGGAGGGGACCTGCCAGGGAGGCTGCGTGTTTCTCTGCAGACAATTTGGGGAAGATGGTTTCCAGAAAGAGCAGCTGAAATTAACTCAAATGAACTGTAAAATTGTTTTTGGTTTAAAGGCTTTGCTTACTGAGGTATTGAGTGGTGGGAGGGGAGGGACAGAGGGGCTCAGCAGTCAGCAGGGCTGTGACCCTCACTCCTTGGGTCGTGTTCCCTGGCCAAGCGTCCTCCACATACCTGGCCCTACGCAGGGCCTGGGGATCAGAGGCAGGTGTGACTCTGGGTGGCCGTGAGGAGCTCACAGCCCAGGCCTGATTGGGGGTGGTGGTGGAGAAACAGGCAGATGCTTGGGGGACACACAGGAGTGTGCAGGGGAGGGGCCCCTAACCTGGGACGGGTGGGTGGGATGGGGAGAGTTGACATCACACAAATGACCTGAGTTCAAATCCCAGCTCCATCACTT
>LNAC01000035.1:4026648-4076744 GCA_002007465.1 Ailurus styani | reverse complement strand
CACGCTGCTCTGGGAGGGAGACAGGCTGCTGGGGCTGGGGGTCACGTGTGAGCCGGGGGTAGGGAGAGATGGGGCCGGGGAGGTCCAGGGCCCACGGGGGTGCTGTAGTCCACATGAATTGTGTGGATTTTCATCCTCAGAGCAGGGAGCCACGGAAGGTGTTTGAGGGGGGTCTGGCATGCTCACGTGAGCTGCGGACTGGGTGCTGGGAGGGGGGGCAGGACACCAGGGGGCTGTGCCACGTCCGAGGAGAGAGGATGATGTTCTGGACTCATTGGGGACAGTGGGGACAGGGGACAGAGGTGGGGAGAAACAGCAAGGAGGCGGGGTTGGGAGACCCCCGGGCGGGGGCTGCGGGGAGGCCCGGCTGGGGCAACGGAAGGGAAGGAGACGCTGAGCTCTGGCCGGGACCCCGAGAAGTGGCGGTGTCTGGGGCCACGGAAGCTCGGCCACAGGTCCCCGTGGGTGGAGGTGCCCAGCCTGGGCCGCGGAGGACGGGGCAGCCGGGCCTTCAGCCGCCCAGCGCCCCAGCACAGGGGGCTCGGCTGCCCTCGGAACTGCCCAGACCCAGTTCTCGGGGCCAGAACCTCCCAGAGCCCCGCAGCTCGTGTGTCCCAGCCTGGCCCCGCAGGCCACCCCTGTGGGCGTTCAGGCCGACTGTGGCTGTGACCCCCGGCACCGCAGCCTCCAGCTGACAGGGAAGGTGACCTTGAGTGAGTCCCGCTGTTCCTCTTCCCTCCTCTTCTCTCAGAGGGAGCATCGCCGTCGGGAATGAGGGGAAGTCCCCAGCTCAGCTCCTGGCGGAGAGAAGGGGTGCGGGGAGGGGGAGCCCGGCATGGTCAGGACTCACACCTGGGGCCACAGAAGCCCAAACCAGGAGAGAGCTGGGGACAGGGGCAGACAGAGACACGGGGGGGGGGACTCGGTGACAGAAAGAGCAGATGACAAGGAGAGAAGCAGAGGGAGGGGAGGCCAGAGGGAGGCCAGGGAGGGCTTGTGGGGGGAGGGGGTCACCGGGCCTCCAACGGTCCCTTCTCTGGGGTTCGTAGTCTCAGAGAAAAGAAATCACTCTCCAGCCAATTAATCTGATTAGACGTCACCACGGCGTAGAGATGTGTGCAGCTGGGTGGGTGATTAGGGAGAATTACCTCCCTGCAAAGAGTTTAAATGGAATTTTCGTTTCCTAATCTAAAAGCCAAATAAAGGAGAGTGGGCTTGCTGCGGTCTTCCAGCTCCTGGGCCCGCCTGCCCCCTGCCAAGGACCCCAGAGTTGCCCGAGAAGGGGCACCAGCTCAGAGGGCCGGGCTGCACCCGCAGGGGACAGTCACAGACGACTGGGGACAGCCGTGCCCTCCCCCGACGCGCATGTGCACAGACCCGCGGACACCGGCACGTGCACACACACCGGCTCACGGGGACCCTGCGTGCGACGCACGGGAGCCCCGGCTTAGTCCTGGCTCTGCCGCTGACTGGCCGCGTGGCCTTCGGCGCCTTCTCTGAGCTTGTGTCCTGCGTAGGGCGGCAAGAGCCGTAAAGATGTGGGGGCCCCTCCCGGCCGTGGGAGCTCGGGGCTTGCTTTCCTCTCCGTCTGGCCTCTCTCCTTTCCAAAGCCAGGCTTGCCTGAGAACACGAGGTTTGGGGGACATCCCAGAAAGTTCCAGAAGGTGACGCCCGGTATCATGTGAGCTGCTACCCTCCCCCACCCCCCCAGTGTCTTGGTGGCACCATGCATCCAGGGCCCGGACGCAGGAGGACTTCGCTGTCCCCACGCACGGCCACCACGCACCCATGTCTCACCGGGGACGCGGGGCTCCCAGTGACGAGGGGTGGGATCTGCCACCCGGAGCCTGGCTTCTCCTGCCAGTGGCTGGGACCTCCAGCACCGTGTGTCCCTGAGTGGTTCTCTGAGAATTGGGCTGGTGAGGGAAGGCAGGACGAAAGAGCAGCTGGAGCCCGAGGCCAATGGGGGTTCAAGCTGGGCCCTGGGGACAATCTAGGTGAAAGCGGGGGGCAGAGAGGGGCCTGGAGGCCCAGGTGGAGCGCAGCCTGGAGGCCAGGCTGGGAGACAATGGAGAGGGTGAGTGCATCACTGAGGGTGGCAGGGCCCCTCCCATCCCTGAGGGGTGACCTAAGGGCCCCACGTGCCACTAGGGGCCATGCCTGGCTGCTCCCTGTCCTGCCCCTGCTCTGTGTGGCTGTGGCCACGCCAGCCCCCCTTGTATGACCAGACAGCTCAGGCTAGAGGACCAATCCTGCCCCAGCCAGGGTGGGGGGTTAGAGAGTTCTGGGGGCAGGTAATGGGGGTCGTGGTGTGGTCTGGCCTGGGTTTGCACCCCAGCCACTGACTCACTGTGGGACCTGAGCTGCCTCTCCTGTCTCTAGGCCTCTGGTCCTCATCTTCCCCACAGAGTGAGGAGCCTGCCCGGACCCCACGTGGCCTGACCGGGCCCGGGGGCATCTGCAGGTGCTGCTTGGGTGTTTATTCTCATCCTCTCTGGGTCCCCCACAGTGCCTGGCTCCAAGCCAGCGCCCCAGAAATACTGATTAACCTGGAGAGATAATAAAACGAGCTGATGTTTGGGTCTGGGCCTCATAGCACGAAATCTAAAACTGTGTTGGACAATGAAACACCCAGAGAGCCAGCTAGGTGGAGCCATGAGGCATTTGGCTATGAGACATCAGGGAAGACTTCCTGGAGGAGGCAGGCCTTGGACTGTGTAGGATTTGGCTAGGGGAGGGGAAGGCAGGCCAGGAGGGCAGATTGCCTGTGGAAAAGCAGGGAGGGAGGAGGAGAGGGGTCAAGGTGAGACCTCTCTCTCTTGCGATGTGAGGCTGGCCCTGGGCAGTGTGTGTGTGTGTGTGTGTGTGTGTGTGTGTGTATGTATGGTGGGGGTGCAGTCCCAGCACAGTGATGGGCTCCCAGGGGGTCCTGAGTAACAGGGACTCTCTCCCCTTTCTCAGCCCTCCCAGGTCACCTGCTCTCCTCTGTCTCCAGGGCTGGCCTTCCCACCTGTCACATGTGCCCCACCTGTCACCTGCCCACTCCAGGGACTTGGGGGACACGGACACGTCAGTCCTCTTAGGGAAGACCACCAGGTTCTACCTGCTGTGAAACACAGACCTTAGAACCTCAGAGCTGGGAGGCCCATGCAGCCCCTCCATCCTGTAGGAATCCAGGACAGAGAGGTTCAAGGAGTGGCCGAAAGTCACCCAGGCCCCCAGGGTGGGTCCCCCAGTGCTCTGCTCTCTGGCCAGCCTGGGGGAGGGTCCTCCATCTACCAACACCAGAGTGGAGAGCCTCAAGGATTCCTCTTCTTCCTTTGTCCTCCCTCTGCCCTCACCCCCACCCACTCACTTCCAGGCTGAGAAGAGCCAGGAAATGAGACCTTGGGGCTCCTGAGAATGAATGAGGGGTCAGTGATCTGTGGCCCCACTGGGCTGAGACCTGAGCCTGCACTGGAAGGAGAGGGTTAAGCTCCGAGCAGCCCTTCCTGGTTGGTGTTTAACTTGCAGTTTCTAAAGGCCATCAGGAGCCCCACGGAGCAAAGCAAACGGAGCAAACGTTTTCTCTCTTAATGACACTGCAGCAGATTAAGGAGGGGCCCATCTCCCAGAGAGCATTAAAGAGACGCCATCCATTACCCAGAATGGTCTGGCCTGGCAGCTGGAATAACTTTCCCAGAGACCTGCCCAGGGGAGGGAGGGATTCTTTCAAACCTTTGGCCAGGATTCCGAGGGGTGAAGGGCAGAGGCCCAGAAATGGGGCTGAGAGGACATCGACACAGGCTGGAGTTTAGCTCAACAGGAGAAAGACCTCCTGGTCCCATCACTCACCTCTGAAAGTTCTATTATTCCTAAAGTTGGCTCATGTGAGGCCCCATCCCCTTTGGATTCACAGCAGCACAGCTTTCTAGGGACCCAGTAAAGATAACCGCATGTGGAAAATCCAAAATCCTCCCCGCTCAGTATAGGCATGTGGTTCAAAGGCCGGTGGTACCCAGAATATGCAGTTGGCTCGTGATTAGAAGAGTGGGTTCAGTTCTGCTTCCGTGACCTTGACAAATGACTTTCCTAACAAGGACCCAGAATACCACTGCTTGAGCACTTGCTGTGTGTCCCGCTTAGACCAGATACTTTCCATCGGCACTCTCATTTCATCCTGCCCTCTGAGGCTGGTGTCTCTGTCCTTATTTTATACACAAGAGGGCGGAGGCTCAGGACACCAGGCGGGACAAGCTTATCCAGCAGCAGTGCTGGGATTTGAACCCAGGTGTGTCTGCTTATGGTCCTTTTACTGGTACTATATATGTGCTCTCTGAGCCTCAGTATCTTCATCTGTAACATGGGAGTAACAATACACAGCCTGTGTAGCTCACAGAATAGTTGAATAGGACCAGTGAAACGGGGGATGGGAAATGTGCCATGTACATGGGAGAGGTGCCGGACACACACGCATGCATGCACACACGTATGCGTGCATGTGTGCACGTGTGCACACACACACGACTGTCCTCCCAGGAGACGTCAGTCATCTAGGGATGAGAAGTTACACAAGGGGCTTTTCTGTAATGAGTTTTCACTCTTTAAACACCAAGCTCTGATTAATTTAGCTTTGAAAAATCCCCGATACTCAACTTGTGAGTCTATAAATTTCAAAGTAGGTGTGAAAAAGATCTTAAAATGCTCATAGTTTTGGGGTGCCTGTGTGGATTAGCCAGTTAAGCGTCTGACTCTTGATTTTGGCTCAGATCATGATCTCAGGGTCCTGGGATTGAGCTTGTGCTGGGCTCAGCTTCTCCCTCTCCACCTGCTCCTTCCCCTGCTTGCACACACTCTCTCTCAAATAAATAAATAATCTTAAAAAAAAATGCCCATAGTTTGAAGCCAGCAATTCTACCATTGGGAAACATAATCAGGGATGAGCACGCAGGCTCACAAGGATGTTCACTGTAGAGAGATTGATAACAACCAAAGTTTGGAAACATTGTCCAATAGGGGAATGGTTTTGTGAAATAGTGTATGACCTTATGATGGAATATTATGCAGCCAACAAAAGTCATGGTTGTGTGTCACATTTTGTGATGCAGGGCTTCATCACACAGAACCCACATCTGCATGTACCACTCACAAGGTGTCTCTTTGAGTAAGAGGATGGGTGATTACGATATTTTCTGCTTACTTTTCCACATGGAATCAATCTATTTTTAAAGTAAATGGATCAAATATAGCTCACTCTCTCCTGTTTCTAGAATGGGGGCTGTGAAGCATATAAGCTTTGCTCCGTGCCTTCAGTCACACCACCCCCCTCCGTGTTCCAGCCCCAGGCACCCTCCTCCGCACCCCAGACCCTTCACCCCCACTCAGGGCCCTGCCTGTTCTCTTCTGCAGTTCTTGCATCTGTTTTCCAGTGCTTTCCCAGTCTTCTGGCTGCCAGATGTTTCTTCTTGCCGGTGTCAGTGTCTATGCTCCTGGCATTCCCCCCCACCCCTCCCCGAGTCCTGCCTGTGTCCTGCCCTGGGTGGGAAACTGGGTCACCAGGCATATTAGAACCATGTCAGGGATAGGAGTCCTTGATCTCTGAGCGAGGACACAAAAGGAGAACACTTCAAATACAAACACCGTGTGCTTTCAGACATGGCCCATGTAACTTGCATACTGGTAATTCCAGGGCTGTTTGAGTTTTCCTGTTGCATTGCAGTTAGGTGAAGCTGCCAACTGCTTGCCTGTGGATCAGGAGGTATGGCTGAGTGTAAATATGCCAGGGAGCACATCCTTGCGTATTTACTTACTCAATCAACTGGTATTTATTTGGAGCCCACTCCATGCCAGGAACCCATCTAGATTCTGGAGATACAGTAGTAGAAAAGATAGACCAAGGCCCCCATGGGGGACGACAGTAATTGAGTAAATAGATAAAATAATTGGATGTTTTGGATAGCGATCATGACTGTAAAGAATTAAAACAGTGATGATTGATGTAGCAGAGAAGGAGCGGCGTGGACTGGGGACAGTCTGGCTCCAGAAAGTCAATCCTGATGCACGGGCAGTATTAGCCTGCTCTGTGGCAGGCTCCATGCTGGGGCAGGAACCCACACAGGCTCAGGGTGTGGACACTGTCGGGTCCGCCCTCTAACAGTCCAGCCACCCCTGGGGAAAGAGAGCCTCGGATTCCCAGGTGTTTCCCAGAACGCCCAGAGCCACTTTCCCTCTGATTGGTCCAGTTTGGGTCACATGACCCGCTCTTAGCCAATCACTCGCCTGAGGCGGCAGTAGTCCTATTGCTTAGATCTGTGCAAGGGCTCCCTGCTGAAGCTAGGGATAGGGCAGCCTCGTTCCGGGTCTTTTGCACCAAGGGGGTGTATGTGGCTCCCCAGTAGAAGGGTGGTGTGCTAGGGCAGAAGAGATAGGGACACATGAAAGCACTCAGGAATACAGCTCCTCCAAGCCCCCCTGTCTTTCTGCATCATCAGATGTTCCCTTTTTTATTTTGTCATTCCATTCCCATACAGAGTACAGACATTTCTCTCATTTATAAGGGAAATAAACCTCTCTTGACCCCTCATTCTTTTCTACTCATTCCAGTTGTGTTCCTTTCCTCATCTCTTGACCTTGAATGGGCTTGTGTTCACACCTGTTCACTTAAAAAGCTCATGTCAAGGTAGCTGGTGTCCCCCTCCTCACCAAATCTGGTGGGTGAGCCTCAGCCCTCATCTTGCACACACCTGAGTGCTCTTGCCTCCTTGCCACTCCCTTTCAGTTTCCCTCCTACCTTGCTGGCCTCTGTTCCGGGTCTCCTGCTGATTCCCCCTCTTCTCCCTGTCTTTGAGTGTTGGGAAGGGGGCAACGGTGGGTCTCAGATCCACAAAGCTCTTAGCAGTCTGAACCCCCACTAACCATCTGTTCCTGCTCTCAGCCTGACACTTCTGCTCCAGTCACTCATCTAACCCAGGGCCTTGGCATTTGGTCTTCCATCTGACTTAGATATTCTTCCCCCCAAATATCTGTGTGGTTCACTCTTTTCAGTCTATGGTCACAGTGTTGCCTTTTCTGACCTCACTACTTAAAATTATGGCCTGTATTTCTACACTCCACCTTCCCCTCCCTGCTTTTTACCCTCAATTGTTCTTTTTTTTAAATTTTATTTTTATTCTTTGCCCAAGGGGTACAGGTCTGTGAATCATCAGGCTTACATCTTTCACAGCACTCACCAAAGCACAACCCCTCCCCAATGTCCATAACCCATCCACCCTATCCCTACCCTTCCACCTCCCAGTAACCCTCAGTTTGTTTTGTGAGATTAGGAGTCTCTTATGGTTTGTGTCCTTCCCCATCCCATCTTGTTTCATTATTTTTCCCTCCCTACCTCCCACGACCCCCCACCCTGCCCCTCAAGTTCCTCATATCAGAGAGATCATATGATAATTGTCTTTCTCTGATGGACTTATTTCGCTCAGCATAATACCCTCCAGTTCCATCCATGTCGTTGCAAATGGCAAGATTTCATTTCTTTTGATAGCTGCATAGTATTCCATTGTATATATATATCCCGCATCTTCTTTATCCATTCATCTGTTGATGGACATCTNTTCCATTGTATATATATACCACATCTTCTTTATCCATTCATCTGTTGATGGACATCTAGGTTCTTTCCATAGTTTGGCTATTGTGGACATTGCTGCTATAAACATTCGGGTGCACGTGCCCCTGAGGAACACTACCTTTGTGTCTTTAGGATAAATACCCAGTAGTGCGATTGCTGGGTCGTAGGGTAGCTCCATTTTCAACTTTTTGAGGAATCTCCATACTGTTTTCCAGAGTGGCTGCACCAGCTTGCATTCCCACCAACAGTGTAGGAGGGTTCCCCTTTCTCCGCAACCTCGCCAACATCTGTCATTTCCTGACTTGTTGATTTTAGCCATTCTGACTGGTGTAAGGTGGTATCTCGCTGTGGTTTTGATTTGTATTTCTCTGATGCCGAGTGATGTTGAGCACTTTCTCATGTGTCTGTTGGCCATTTGGATGTCTTCTTTGGAGAAATGTCTGTTCATGTCTTCTGCCCATTTCTTGACTGGGTTATTTGTTTTATGGGTGTTGAGTTTGAGAAGCTCTTTATAGATTTTGGATATTAGCCCTTTATCTGATATGTCATTTGCAAATATCTTCTCCCATTCTGTCAGTTGTCTTTTGGTTTTGTTGACTGTTTCCTTTGCTGTGCAAAGGCTTTTAATCTTGATGAAGTCCCAATAGTTCATTTTTGCCCTTGCTTCCCTTGCCTTCCTCAATTGTTCTTATCAGCAGCTTACATACTATGTATTTGATCTATTGCTTTGGTGTCTGTCCATCCACTGAATATAAGAGCAGAGATATCCTCTGTCTGTTCACTGCTGACTCCCAGCACTTAGGATAGTGCTCAGAACATAGTAGGTGCTCAATGGTATTAGTTGAATGAATGCATGAATACCCAAAATGGTTATCTTCCCTTTCAAGAAGCTAGACATACAAGACTGAGGACTAGCAGGCCTACAAGCAGGCCTGATTCCAAGAGGGGTGTCCTGGGGACAGGCCAGGCCAGCTGTAAGAGACCAGAAGCCCATAAGAGCCAGCCATTGCTGGGAGGCAGACAGGAGAGAGGTGGGAGAAGCACCAAGGCTTGGTGTGTGGGCAGGGGTATCTGGGTAGCCCTACTGAAGGGGAAGTGTTTGGTGAGTGCCTTATTGTGTGCCATGTTCCTTAGCCTTCACCATAAACTATAAGGTGGGAATTATTAGTCTTTCTACCACTAAGCAAATGGAGGCTTATGGAGAGAAAGCAACAGAATGATCAGACAACCTCTTGCCTTATACTTACTATCACATTGCTTTATTTTTTACCTTGTCTTGATTCAGATAGGTTTAGGGAGACTATCAAAATAATATATTAAGTTTATTAATGTTGACACTGGAAAAGTAGCTTGTATTGGATGACTTATAAACTCTAGACAAAATGTTTTTAAAAATGCAAGGATTATTGTTTGAAGGAAATGGAGATCAACCAACACTTGGCAGAAACTGGAAGGGTTATGACCCTTAATAGAAGGGAACCATGCTTGGGGACAGCCGCAGTTAGATTCTTTTCCTCCTGAGGACACCTCACTGTCCATGAAAGAAAGGTATGTTCTTAATGATTTAAGGAGTTAGAAGACATAGTTTGGACCTGCTAAGTGGCTGGAAATTGAGGAGAAAAATCTCAAAAAGGATGGGCCACAGAGGAAAATTTCCCAATTCTGTGTGTAAACGCCCTTCAAGTCCTTGAACTTGCATTACAGGCAAGATTTCCAAGAACCCCAAGGGAAAACAATAGCTGGAGAGATGGAATTGCTGGCCAAGATGTGAGAATCTGCCCAGTGCAAGGGAAACACAATTTGGAGTCTGACTTCTGCTGTGAATGACAGTATTCTAATAACTCTCCAGAGGGACTATGCATTAGGAGTAAAGACAACATCTCATGATAGAAGGATTCACCCTTAGATTAGCAACAAATGAAATAAGGACAAATGACTAAACATGTGAGAAAAGAGGAAAATGGAACCCAAAGTCAAGAGAAAAATCAGCTAGTGAAAAAGATCCACAGATGACTCAGATATTGGAATTAGCAGTAACTGTAATCAATATGCTATCCTATGCAGATGACTAGCTTGAAAAAAATGGCCAAAACTTGAAAAATTTGAACAATAAAATGAAGTCATATTGGATTATCACCCAAAGTATAAGATAAATATACATATGTCTATGCTGATATAAATAAATGGATAAAATAATAAATTGCGGAGAAGAGGTAAATCTCTTGGGCAGAAGAATTCTACATGATTTATGTAGATACTCTCCAACCTCAAGCAGGTGGAGCATAACTCCCAACTCCTTAAGTGTGGGCTGCTCATAGTGAGGTTCCTCCAAAGAGCACAGTATGGAAAGAGTGGGGAAAGAATAACCTAACAGTGGAGAAACCTGACAAACACTACCTCAGCCAGGTGATGAAGGTCAACATCAATTGTTATAGGTAATGTTGATAGTTGCACTCTTCATATGATATGAGCAACATTTACTTTGTGAACTTCCTTCTGAAAACCCATACCCCCCCAAGTCTAATCGTTAGAAAAACATCAGGCAAATTCCAGTAGAAGGCCATCCAACAATATACTTAATGAGTACTCCTCAAAATTGTCAAAGTCATCAAAACTGAAGAAATCCTGAGAAACTCTCATGGCCAAGAGGAGCCTAAGGGGACATGACAGCTAAATGTCATGTGATATTTTGGATGGGGTCCTGGAACAGAAAAGGAACATTAGGCAAAATGAAGGAACTCTGAATAAGCTATGGGCTTTAGTTTGTAACTATGTGTAACTATTAGTTCATTAATAATAACAAATGTACCATTCTAATGGAAAATGTTAATAATAGGGGAAGCTGTGTGTATAAAAAAATATTGAAGACAAACAGAGCCTCAGTGACCTTTCAGAGGAGAGAAAGCAAATATTGGGACTGAACAGCAAATATTTGAGTAAATATTAGAAAAAAAATTCAAAAGTTGTTAAAAGACAGTGATCATTTAGATCAGGAAGTTCAGTAAATCCAAGTAGGATACTTACAAACATAATCATGTTTGTAAGATGCAGCATAGTCAAACTGCTACAATCCAAAGATTAAGAAAAGATTGTAAAGGCAGTCAGAGGAGAGGAGATACATATTAATATAGGGGAACAGGAATGATAATGAAAGCTGATTTTATGTCAGATAAATGAAAGCTTCAGGACAATGTAACATCTTTAAAGTTTTGGGGAAAATCTTTTAACCTAGAATATTTGTTATCTAGCAAAAAGAAAAACATTTAAATTAAGGTGAATTAAAATATTTTCAGATAAATGAAAGATGATAATATTGTTGCCAGCAAATCCACACTACAAAATATTAAATGAAGTTCTTCAGTTTAAAAGGGAATAATATCTGATGAAATTTCACTCCTACAGGAAATAAGAAGTACTGGAAATGGTGAACATAAAAAAGATTTTCTCTTCAATTCTGTAAAAGTTAGTTAATGGCTTAGAGAACAAATAATGATCACTTATTGTGGAGTTTACAGGACGAACAGAAGTAAAATATATGACAATAACTGTTAATGAATAAGAGTGAGTATAAACAGAATTGCATGGTTATAAGGTTTTTGTATAAGTAAAACAGTATAGTATTAATTTAAGTTAGACTGAGATAAATTTGGGATGCATACTGACCACCGAATAGACATCTGCAAACAGACTTCAATGAGCCCAAGGGGAAAACAATATATTGTAATCAGCAAAAATACAGAGAATAACACAAAGAAGTATAATTAGAACATCAATAAAAGAATTAAATGGGGATACTAAAAAATTCCCAGTTAACCCAAAAGAAGACAGGAAAGGAGAAACAAAGGAACCAATAACAAATGGGGTCAATAGAAAACAAATGGAAAGATGATAAAGTCAACAAAGGCACAGTACTTGAAATAAAAGTCAGAGATTTTCAAATTATTGAAAAGAACAAGACCCAAAGAAATGATGATTACAAAATATATACTCAAAGTACAAAGATACAGAGAGGCTGATAGCAAAAAAATGGAAAAAGATATGCCAAGCCTAAGAAAGGTGCTGTGGCACCTTAAAGTAGACTTTAAGACAATGAGTATATAAGAGACAGAGGGAAACATATTCAAAGGGTCCATTTATTAAGAAGACATGTGCCATGAATGGAATTGTGTTCCCACCCCTCAATACATTGAAGCCCTAATTCCCAAACGTGACTATACTGGAGTTAGGGCTTCTAAGGAGGCTTCTAAGGTGAGGTTAAATGAGGTCATAAACGTGGGGTCCTGATTCAATAAGATTAACATCATTATGAAAAGAAATACCAAAAAGCTCATGTCTTTCCTCCACGTGAGGACATGGTACGATGGAGGCTGTCTGTAAGCAAAGAAGGGCCTTTCACCAGGGACCAAACTGGCCAACACCTTGATCTTGGACTTCCCAGCCTGGAGAACTATAACACAAAAGTTTTTGTGGTTTAAAACATCCACTTTACGGTGTTTTGTTATGTTGATTTGAGGAGACAGAGACAGCATGGGAAAAATAACAGAAAACATAAATTACCAATATCAAGAATGGTAGAGAAGATACCACTATAGATAGTACAGATATTAAAATGGTAATAAGGGAATATTATGAACTTTATGCCAATAAATTCAACAACTTAGACATACTCAAAAATATGTTTTGAAATATACAACTTGCCAAAACTAACAGAAGAAGAAATAGAAACTCTGAATAGCCCTATATCTAATATTTAAATTGAATACATAATTAAAAATCTTTTCCACAAAAGTGCCACAGGCCCAAATGGTGAATTTAGGTGAAATTCTTTTCTGTGAAAAGAATCTACAAATTCTTTCAGATAGTAGAAGAGGAGGGACAAATTCATAATTTCATAATTCATTTTGAAGTCAGCATAACACTGGCATTAAACCCTGATGAGGACAATAAAAAAAAGCAAGCTCAGGATAGACGCAAAACCACTAAAAAGTATTAACACAAAAAAATCTGGAAATATATATGTAAAGGTTAATACAGCATGACCAAGTAGAAATTATTCCAAGAATGTAGGTGTAGTTCAACATCTGAACATCAATCCCAGTAACTCGTCACATTAACCTAACAAAAGAGAATGATCATCTGGATGAATGCCAAGAAAGTATCTAAGGAAATCAACACCCATTAGTGCCAAAAACTCAGCAAACTAGAAACGGAAGGAATTTTTTTTTAACCTTATAAAGGACCTCTATGCAAGACCTGCAGCTAGTATCAGGTATAGTAGTAAAAAACTGAAAGTATTCCACCATCAGGAACAAGTCAAGATGTACATTATCATCACTGCTATTCGAAGTTGTAATGTAAGTTCTAGTTTGTTCAATAAGGCAAAAAGAAATGAAAGGCTTGGAATTTAGAATGGTTAATCAAACCTCTGATTACTCACAGATGACACAAATGTTTGATAGAAAATCCTAAGGAATCTATAAAACACTACTAGTGAGTTTAACAAATCACAGGATTCAATTATAAGCAAAATGAGAAACTATAGACAAATTTAGCAAATTGCTGATATGAGTCAAAGTATAAAAATCAACCGATATTTGTATGCCAGAGTTTGGCAAACTTTATGAGCCAAATCTGGCTGGTCGCCTGTTCTTTATGGCGCTTGAGCTAAGAATGCTTCTTCAAATTTTTTAGTAATTGAAAACAAATTTAAAAATTGTGACATGTAAAATGCAAAAATCAAATTTCAGCATCCATAAATAAAGTTTTGTTGGAACATGGCCAAAGCCCATTTGTTTACACATGTTGATGGCTACTTCTATGGTACAATGGCAGAGTTCAGAAGCTGTGATAGAGTACTGTCTGCAAAGCCTAGGGTTCTTCTTTTTAAAAATTATTTATTTATTTATTTGACACAGAGAGAGATTGCAAGTAGGCAGAGAGGGAGGCAGAGAGAGAGGAGGAAGCAGGCTCCCTGCTGAGCAGGGAGCCCGATGCGGGACTCGATCCCAGGACCCTGAGATCATGACCTGAGCCAAAGGCAGAGGCTTTAACCTACTGAGCCACCCAGGCGCCCCAAAGCCTAGGGTTTTTAATCTCTGCCTCTTTTAAGGACAAGTTTGCTGAATCCTGTTCTATACTAAAAACTCACTTGTTTAAAAACATCAAAACATAATACAATTTCAGTAGTATCAAAACATAATATTTAAGGTTTTTTTTAATGTGTAAGACCTTATACTGAAGACTATATATTATTTCATAGGAAAATTAAGGAAGACTTAGAAAGCATATTATATTCATGGATTAGAAGACTGAGATGTCAGTGTCAATCCTCCTTAAAGTGATCCTTAGGTTTAACACACACACACACACACACACACACACACACACACACAGGGTTTTTTTTTTGTAGAAATCAATGAACTGTTTCTAAAATTATATACAAATGCAATAAAACTGATTTTAAGACTATGAAGCTACATTAATCAAGATAAAGCAAGAACAGAGAGATGGATTGATGAAATACAATACAGACCCAAGATAAGCCATCCATATATGTGTTGTCCAAGACTGAGTGATTTTAGTGCAAGAAAGGACAGTCTTTTCAACAGATGGTGCTGTAACACCTGTATTCCTATGGAAAAATGATGAACCTGGAGTCTTACCTCATGCCCAATATAAAAATGAATTTGAGATAAAACAAATATAAATATGGCAACTAAAAAAATAAGACAAAAGAAAAATCTTGCGAAAACATCTCTGTGATCTTGGATGTAGACCAAGGTTTTTTTTGTTTTTTTGTTTTTTTTTAAGAGAGAGAGAGCATGAGTCAGCGGGGGTGGAGGGGAGTGGTGGCTGCAGAGGAAGTAGGAGAGAGAATCTCAAGCAGACTCCACACCCAGTGCAGAGCCCAATGTGTGGCTTGATCTCACAAATCTGAGATCAAGACCTGAGCTAAAATCTTGAGTCCAATGCTTAACTAACTGAGCCATCCAGGCGCCCTTAGACCAAGATTCTTAAGACACACACATGAAAGCACTATAATAGCCATTAAAAAGTGACAAATTGGAGTTCAGCATAAGAACCTTTTGTTCTTTGAAAGATATCATTCAGAATAAGAAAATTCAAGCTACGTATAGGGAAAATAATCACAATACCTATACCCAACAAAGGCCTTATACTCACATATAGAAAGAACTCCTACAAATCAATTATGAAAAGAAAAACAAAAAAAAAAGGGCCAAAAACTTAAACATACACTTCATTAGAAGAGATACAAATGGCCAAAGTACACCTGAAAAAAATGCTCAACATTGTTAGTTTCCAGGGATCTGCATTATCAGAAAAATTAAACGGACTGAGAATACCAAGTATTGGTGAAGAATGTGGAATGAATGGAAACCATACATTTTTGAAGGAATGCGGAATATAGTCACTTTGGAAAACAGCTTGTCAGTTTGTTATCATGTAAAATATACACCCACTCTATGACTTAGAAATTCCACTTTTAAGTACCAGAATGTAATGAAAACCTTGGTCTATAAGTAGACTATGTAAGGAATTTAAAAGCAACTTTATTCATCATAGCCACAAAGTGGATTTAACTCAATTGTCCACTGACGGGTTAATGGATAAACAAACTGTGGTATAATGGACAAAGACTGAGCAATAAGCAAGAATAAACTGCTAATAAATACACACATAGGTTAATCTCAGAAACATTTTGTTGACCAAAGACCCAGGATAGCTAGCAGGGGATTCCATGCACGTGAAATTCGAGGGCATGCAAAATTGATCTACGTGGCAGAAATTGGCCGGGGGCACTGACTGTAACTGAGCACAGAGGTATTACAGGGGTAATGGAAATGGGGTGGGTGTTGGTTACACACACACACACACACACACACACACACACACACACACACACACACACGGGAAAGAACCTCCATTCACTTGCTGATCAGTCTTGCTCATGCCAACCTCTCCCTCTTCCTCATCCTCCATCTTGCTCATCACTCTCCTGCCCTTACATCTCCAGAGCTCCACTCTACCCATGCAACTTCAGTCTGGATTTGGGTGCCTCCCAAAGTGCAGGGGGCTTATGTGGATGCTCATCCCAGAAGGCACAGTGAGGAGGGGACAGGGGTCAGGAGGGACAAAAGCCCTAAAGGCTGAATCAGAGAGCAGGTCACATTGTGGGCTCGGTCTTATTGGGACCCTCTGAGGAAGTGTGTGGGATGTGCCTCAGATTTGTCCTTCAGAGGGAAGCTGGGAGTTTATTTATGTATCCAACCCTGCCCGTCCCTTACCAGCTGAGGGATGCCCTGGGGTGTAAATCCCTGGCACTTCTGGGCTGCCCTGTCCATGGCTAGTCTAGGCCCTGGGGCTTTGGAAACATGGCTTGAATGCAGAGACATCAGTGGTCTGGGAACCGCCCACCACAGGCGCAGGTGAGCTCAGAGCTGGCCAAGGGGTCACAGGGGGTTGTGTCCAGAGCTATTGCCACAGCCGTCATTCCTCATTTGGGGGACCACATCAGCCCCCTTCCCTCATTTCCCTGCTATCCTACATGCCCCTCCCTTCCATTTCCCACCACCCCCTCCAGCAGTTAGAAGGGCTTCCCAGCAGGTAACTGGAAACTGCCCCTCTTGGCTTTGGGGAGAGGAACTAAAATTCTTATCCCTGCCTCACGGATCGGACCTGGTGTGACTTATGCCCCAAGCCCATTGGCACAGCAGCCACTTGGAGACTTTCGGTTCCACAGATACTCCAGGATTTGAACCATAGTGTATCCAGTGAACCAGATAGCCCATGCCCTCCTCCCTTCCTCTCCCAGCCCCTCTGGGACACCCGGCTAGGGCACTGGTGCAATTCCAGACCTCCTAGACACCAAGGGTCCCCCCCAACCTCCACCGTGAGAATAACACCTTCCTAAGAAAGGCCCCCAGAATGCTCCCCCCCACCGGCCCATGCTAGCATCGCCGGCTTCTGCTGTGAACAGCCAGACCCTAGCTCCACCGCAGCCAGCAGAGCAACCCCAACTTCACACTAAATACATAATTTGCTGCAAATTAAACTTAATGGGACTAGAGTAATTATGTTGACTTTTTAAAGTACTTAGAGATAAATACCTGATTAGATATTTCAGAATATAAACTTTTCCATTGTTTTCTGAGAGACAGGGGGAGAAGAGGCTGAGGCGGGAATCAGGTGGAGGTGAGCGGTAGGCACCCAGTACCCACTTGGGGATGCTCAGGTGTGGGGGAACCCAGGCTAGCTTTCCAGGATGTCAGTTTCACAACATCGCTCGAAAGCCTTCAAAATCTCCATCTCCTGGGCGCCTGGGTGCCTCAGTGGGTTTAAGCCTCTGCTTTCGGCTCAGGTCATGATCTCAGCGTCCTGGGATCGAGGCCCACATCGGGCTCTCTGCTCAGCAGGGAGCCTGCTTCCTCCTCTCCCTGTCTCTCTGCCTGCCTCTCTGCCTACTTGTAATCTCTCTCTGTGTCAAATAAATAAATAAATAAAAATCTTAAAAAAAAAATCTCCATCTCCTTGGACCTGGTGAGACCGGCAATCTGCCACAAGGATATAACCAGAGATGGAGAAAAAGTTCTGTTTGGGGTCAGTCCTCCAGGATCACGTAGGTGGGGGTCATTTAACTGCCTACTGGTGGTGGGTAGGTCCATCAGTAATAGGACAGCTCACACATTGCACTGTTGTGTGGCCATTAAACATGTAATGTAATGCACAATGTAATGCACAATGCTTCAAATGTAATGCACAATGGGGAAAGTGCTCACAAAAGTAAAGGCAGGGGTAAAAAAGCAGCATATAAAACTGGACATCAAGTAAATTTCTAATTTTTCTAATATGAGCACAGGAAAAATAAAACCTAGAAGGATGGATGCAAAAATACCAACAGATGTTATCTCCACATGGGGGATTAGAAAGGATTTTACTTTTTTTTATGGTTAAAATTTTTCTGCAGTAAGCATCTATTGCTAAAATATGACTTTTAATTTGTTTTACAATGGAAGAAGGTATGAAAGGATCTCTACACCATCACCCTCTTCCCACAAGGTGGATTCCTGGATTCAGCTCTGGGGCCAGAGCTCCGGTCTTGGCATCTCTAGGTCCTTATTTAAATTTTCTAGTTGCTGGGTGAGATCCAGGTGGCAGGTTGTCACTCAGAACCGCCTTCTCTTCTTTGGTAGCAAGAATAACAATGCTGTTGGGGATGGATGGGTACCCTTCTTAGAAGTTATGTTTACAAGGGGCACATGGGTGGTGCAGTTGGTTAAGTGTCTGACTCTTGGTGTTGGCTCAGGTTGTGATCTCATTGTCGTGAGACTGAGCCCCACAGCAGGCTCCACACTCAGCATGGAGTCTGCTTGAGATTTTTTTTCTCTCCTGCTCCCTCTGCCCCTCCCGCTCATGCTCTCTCTAAAATAATAAATAAATCTTTTTAAAAAGTTATATTGACTAGTCCCCACTCTCTTCCTTTCAGACAGGATGGCCAGGACAATGTGAATAGAATTTTTTTTAAAGGTTTTATTTTTATTTATTTCACAGAGGGAGAGAGATCACAAGGAGGCAGAGAGGCAGGCAGAGAGAGAGAGGGGGAAGCAGGCTCCCCGCTGAGCAGGGAGCCCGATGCGGGCCTCGATCCCAGGACCCTGAGATCATGACCTGAGCTGAAAGCAGAGGCTTTAACCCACTGAGCCACCCAGGCGCCCGTGAATAGAATTTTTAAGTGTGGTTTCCCGAAAAGCCTACTGATGGGAGCTTAGTGCACAGAACCCTCTTTGCTGCTTTGTCCTCCGCGTTACTTTTCCTTCCTGTCTGGAATGCTACAGTAATTTCTGGAGATTCAGCAGCCCCCATAGGACCAATAGGTGATCTCTAGGATGAGGTCATGCACTGTGGAAGATAAAGCAAAACCAAGGAGACCGAGACATTGGAAGAATATGTGGAGCATAACATAATGGGAACTTCTATGTCCAAAATACTCTTAAATGAGAGAAAAAAAATAATCTTCCATTTGTTTGAGCAATTATTGTTCAGATCCCTGTTTCTACCAACTAAATGCAATTCCTAAAAGATACACTGGAGGACAGTCAAGGATGGCAGAGAGAAAGCAAAACTGGCTAACCCACAGAAATCACAAGGAAATCAGTAAGGACATAGCTACTTCTATTAAAGTAAAAGTGGATCTGGGCTAAGGTGAACCGAAGCAAAGAAGTCTCTAAATAAATAATCTATATTATAAAGTGATACTTAGTGGGCTCAAGCTAGCTTAGGTTACTGAATTATGCACCTGGAAATGTTGGATCAGACTCATGGGGCAAGAAGGGGTTTTATTGTCAGGACAATGGGGCCAAAAGGGTTGGTCTTGATTACCTGCGAGAACATAGGGTCAATCGACCAAGTATGGTGACGTAGAGACTTAAACTGGAAATCAAGAGACATTGACTTTGCTTGTAACTTTAAGAAAGTCATTCTCCCTTTCTGGATTGTGTTTCATCTGTTTATGGGAAGGGGTGGTTGCACCAGAGAATCTAAGGGTTTTTATGGCTCCAAGGATTTCTGACCATAACCCGAGCTGGATGACCGTCATATGTGGGAGTGGGAAATGTCCACAGAGATGAGAATCTTTGCTCCTCTCCTAATCCCCCCCTTTTAGCCCCATCTCTGGTTCCCAGAGCTGCCCAGAATGTGGAAGGCACAGGTTTGAGCACAAATTGGGACAGGGCTTGCCAGTCCAGAAGCTGAACCTGTGGTGCTTCTAGTGCTCCTTCTGTACTAACAAATTCCCGGGGAGGAAGTCAATAAAGGGAGTGATGATGTCAACAGAGTGAGTCCTGCCTGACAGTGATGAGCCAACTTGTAGAGTGTTCTCTCATCAAATTTTAGAATTGGAAAAATACCTTAGTGGTCTTCTAGTCTGTTCCTTTCCCTGATGTTTGAATTCCTTTTTCAACAACCACCGCCAACCCACACAATTACAAGTCATCATTGATAAGATCTTCGTCACCTTCATCACCATCATCACCATTGTTACCATCATGACCATGGCTCCCATTGTTATCATCATCATCCTGTCATCATCATCAGTACCATCATCACCACCACCATCTCCATCATCATCATCCCCATTGTCACCGTCACTATCTTGTTGTCATCACATCATCACGATCTTTCCATCACGATCATCAGTATGATGACCATCATCATCCACATCGTTGTTACCATCGCCATCACCATCATTGCCATCATCACCATCAACATCATCACTGACATTTACTGAGCACCTCCTTTGTGCTAGGCTCAGTTCTGGGTGTTTATGTACATTATTGCATTAAACTCTTACAATAATACCATTAGGTGGGACTTTAGAGGTGAGGAAACCAAGTTCAGAAAAACAAAGTGGCCCAAGGCAGCGCAGAAAATAAGCAGAGGTAGGAGGATTCGGATCCAGCTCTATCTGATCACAAGGGCTGATCTCTGTCTACTGCACCTGGGGAACACTGAGAGTTGACCTCTGCTATGAGCCTGCAGTGGTAGAGAGGTCACTGTCTCCACCAGGAAGCATGCTCCACCTTGAGTTAGCATCCCTTATCAAAGGAAAACCAGCTGTCCTGTGGCCTCACCCATTCACTGGTCCTGGTTCTGATCTGGGCCACGGAGAAGGAAAATGACCTCTGGTCCATGTGACAGCCTTACTGATGCTTGAGGGCAGTATTCATGCTCACTTTCACCTCTTCTTTTTTAGGATAAACATCGATTCCTACAATAATTCCTCAATGAGGGACCCCTTCTCCACACTGTCCTCCGGCTGCCCCCCAGGTCCGCCTGAACTTGTGTGATACCTCCTCACTGATCTCCCTGCTTTCACTCTTGCTCCCTATTCTTCTCCCTCCAGGAACCAAAGTGATTTTTTTAAAGGATAAACGAGATCATGTCACTCTCATACCCAAACTGCAATGAATTCTCTTAACATTAAAAATAAAATCCAAAGCCTGCCATGGAGTATAGACTCTAAGTGATCTTCCTCCTGACAATGCTTCACGTCTCATCTCCCGCCTCCCTCCCCACAGCCCACTTTGCTCCAGCCACACTGGCCTCTCTGCTGTTCCCTGGGGACTCTGAGCTTATTCCTACCACAGGGCCCTTACATCTACAGTTCCCTGGGACCTGTCATCCCTAGTCCCTTTCTAGTCACTAGTTTTCCTCATATAATTTATCACTTCTTGATAGATATTTGTTTATCATCCGTGTTCCCTACTGGAATGCGAATTCCACAAGAACAAGGACGTTGTCAGCCTTCTTCACCTCTCCGTCTCCAGAGCTTCGAAGAGAGCCTGAAACAAAATAGGATCTCAATAAAACTGTTAAATAAATGAATGAACTAATTAATCCATGGGACCTAGTTCCCATGCAGGAGCGCCTGCTTTTAGACAAGCTTATCCATGACCTTCTGCATTGGTTCCTCAGAATGACAGAAGAGTCTGCACTGCCCAGTTGAAAAAGACTTTCACCTCCCTTCTGCTAGACTCCATACCTCTATTAACATGGTCTAAAAGACAACAAGATGTGCACAGGAGGTTGTTTGTTTTGGAGTCAGATAGACTGAAGTTAAAATCTCAGCTCTGCCACTTGCTGGTTCTGTATTAGTTTTTCTAAGATACAACCTCCTCTTGTATAAAATGTTGCTAATCATGCCCACCTTGCAAGTTTGTTGTGAAGATAGAGATTACATGAGTACATAGTGCAGAGTAAGCATTCAGGAATAAATGTTCAGAAGCAAAGGTAATTTTATCTGTTGATAAAATTATTTCCATTATTGCTAATATGATTATTGTTGTTTTTATTAAGCTAGCCAGGTCTGGGGACTCTCTGTCTTATCAGAGGAGGCTTGGTTGGGAATGGACTGAACACTGGGGGGGTCGGGAGAGTGAAGGGACAGGTGACATGAGAGACGTGTCACCTCGTGGGCTCATCCTGAGCTCTCTGTCAGCTCTTGTGTCAGGTCTGTCTCTCTCCTCTGTACCTGATGGTTGATTTATTTTGCTCATCTCAGCTCAGCTTTGCACTGCATGCTAAATTCACATTTACATATGAAATCCCATCCTGTGAGCCTCGCTCTGCGGCTCCAGCCCGTGGGGATTTTCTTCCTAGCCAGCTTCTGCCATCCAAAGCGTTTGCTCTCCCTCTAAGAACCTGTCATCTGTAATCGGAAGAGCCCACCCCCCTGGCAGAGTTAAGGCTGATCATGCCATGGGTTTCTCTCCTCCCAGAGGATGGAAGTTTCTGGGGCAGCAGATGCTCTCCCAGAGCCTGAAGAGAGGCGTGCCAGGGCCGTCGGATGTCGCGAAGTGATGGCATCAGTGGAAGGGGCTGGGGGTGGACAGAGCAGGGAGCAGCAGGGAGAGCTGAGGACTAGCCCCCCGTGATCCCAGCCTTGGCCTCACACAGACTTGGGGCCACATCCCAGCTCTGCTCTTTATAAGCAAGCTGATGACTTAGGGTGAGTCCTGTCACCTCTCTGAGACTTGGTCTCCTTGTCTGTCAAAGGGAGATACTTCCCACCCCAGATGATGCTGTGGGCAAGGACAGGTGTGACTGCGTGTGCTGCAGGGCTCTGGTCAGACTCACCGTCTGCAAGGGGGGTGGTGTCACAGGTGGGATCTGGGTGGCCTTGAGGTCATGTGGCCTTGTGGGCTGGTAGGTAAGTGTGGGCTCTGGAGTACACCTGGGCTTGAATCCTAGCTCTGCTACCTCTGGCTGGGTGACAGAGGCAAACTGCTCACACCCTCTCTGAGTCTCTGCTTCCCCCTCTGTCACTGGCTCCCTCTCTGGATTGTCAAGAGCATCACTTGGCAATGACATTGCACCTGCCCTGGAGAGCTCCATCACCATAGCTACCCCCCCGCCCCCCCGGCTGGCTTCCCCGTGAGGCTCCCACGTGGGAACGAATTCCCGATGGGCAGCCAGGATAGAGAGGCAGCATGTTTGCCTGGAGCCCCAGGGATGCCGCACACTGCAACGGAAGGTAGCAGCTTCAGGCCCTCATGGGTCCGGGCTTGCCGCCAGGCATCCCCAAGCTGGGCCATGGACGTCAGGCTCTGCGGCGCTGGGTCAGGGATGGGCTGTCCGAACTGGAAAGACCGCTGAGCTTGTTGACTCAGTGGAATAAGTGCCGGACCACTCAGTTTGTCAGGCCAGGCACTTCCTGCCCTGTTCCTGTCTCTGTTCAGTTCTCCTGAGCCATCGGAGGTCTAGGCAAAGTCATGGCCTCTATCCCCCTCCCTGTGGGGAGGACTGTAGCCCCAGTGTCCCCAGGCCCCAGGCCCAGCATTCATTCCCCCAGCATGCTCAGTGGTTCCCTGCGGGGGGGCAGATGTGCCCCAGCCCCTCCGCACTCTGGCCAGGCTGGCGTCTGGGACACACATGGGAAGAAGCCAGGAAAGCTCAGGATCAGCTGGGTGGGGGAAGGGTCATCCTGTGGCCTGGCAGGTGGGTTCACACTGTTGAACAAATTCTTAATTCAGGTTAAGTGATACAGGCTCATGAGATAGTTTAGAACAGGTCACATCCTCTGGCCAGAGGAGAAACTGAGGCACAGAGAGTCAGCCAGTGTGTGAATACAATCAGTACATCACAGAGCTGGAAGGTCCTCACCAAACCAATTTCACGTGTGGACCCTGCTGCTCAGAAGCAGAAAGAGTCCTCCCCACCGGTGACACGGCAAGTTGTGACACAGCCATCCTCCTCACTCTGCCCTCCTGAGGGAGCCTGAGATTGGGGAACGGGCTGGGCTCAGTCCTCTGGGTCATCCTAGCTGGGATGTGTCCGTCTCTGCCAGTGTTTGAAAACGGAGCCCTTTCAGTAGGCCTGGCGGCAAGCAAGGCACTTCACCACAATCTTGTCTGATCCTACCAGTGTCATCCCCATTCTACAGATGGGAACCGAGGCCCAGAGAGGGAGCTGACTTGCCTAGAGTCTCACTGGGTCATGCCAGTCTGCCTGACCCCAAAGTCTGAGCCTCCCATGCTGTCCCCAAAAGAGCACAACCCAGATCCAGGCCCCTGGGGGTGAGAAGCAGCTTTGTGACCCTCAGGGATCTCAGGATAAAGCCCACTGCCTGAGGAAGAACATCTGGGAAGATTTAGGGACTCTGCTGGGGGTTCTTTCTGTCCTCTCTGACCAGGCCCATGGGGTGATCCGTTCCCCCAGTGGCATCAAAGCTGTACTCTCCCTCAGGTATTATTCTTGGTCTAAGTGGGGGTCTGGATGGTGGAATGCAGGTAGGGCTGTCTCCAGGATCACACCCAGCAGAGCCTAGGGTAAGATGAGTGATTTGGGATTTGGTTGGGGAGGCCCAGAGTGAAAGGGAGGGAGTTAGGACTTGAGATCTGGTGCCTGGAGCCAAGGCAGCTCATCCTGGAGTGACTGAGATGGAGCCTACCCCCAGACCCAGCCTGGGATGGTGACTTGCTCCCTGACCCCACCCTGGCCATCATCCAAGGGCTCATTTAGAAGCCCCTGTCCTTGCCCCTGCTCAGAAGGTTCTGCCTCCTTTATTGGGTGTTGCAAGCAAAGCAGAAGGTGGTTGGCTTGGCGGCTGGCCCAAAGCCCTCTGGGGGTGCAGGTGGAGGAACACAGTGGTCCCCCAAAGAGAAAGAGCTTCCACTGCTACTACTCAAGGGCTTCCTGATAGGAGCTGGAGGTAGGTGGGGGGAACAGCCCTGGCTACTGATGAGAGGCGGGGAAAGGAGGATGGTAGTGGGGGGGGTGTCCATCACCGTAACTCAGTCTGGTGGGGAGTGTGTATGTGTGGGACAAATTCTTGCCTGGGGGCATCTGAGCTTGCTGAGGGGGTTGGGTGTCCTGCGGGGGTGGCATGGGGTGCTGGGAAGGCTATGGGACTGAAACTTGGAAATCTCTGACCTTCCTCCTGGTCCACTTGTTGGCTTCAGCATGCCCATCTGCACATGGAGGGCTGGGGAGGAGGCTCTCTGGGGGTCCTGTGGGGTCTGAGCTGGGGATGGTCACACTGCTGTTCCCTGGCTCCAGAAATGAGCCTGTCCTGTGGAGCCGCTGCTGAGGCAGCCCCACCTCCTCCTGGGGTCCTTGATACCTGATCCCAGCCCCATGGTTCCTGCTGGCCCAGGAGCTGGCAGGTCTGGTGCTCAGACGGAACTCTTCAGGGAGGGGCTACCTGGGTCTGCTGGGAGTGATTGAGCCTGCAGGGAGCTCCGTGCATTGCCTGTGACAGGCAGTGGATTCACCCCCATCACTGGTTCTGAGGACAGCTGTGGGGTCTGACACTTCAAGCCTGGAGTCAGAAGGGACTCGAGCGATCCATTCACGGACTCAAAAATATTGATTGGATCATCCCTAGGTTTTTGTTATTGCAGACAAAACTGCTGTGAACATTCTTGTACGAGTCTCCGATGGCCATGTTCAAGAGATTCTCTGGGGCCGATTCTCCAAGTCCAGCTGCTGGCGTAGAAGGTGTGTGTATGTTTGACTTTACAAGATAGCACCACAGTGACTTTCAAAGTGGCTGTACTGTTTCTGTTCCCAGCAGAAGTGTGGGAGGGGGGCCACTGTTCCCTGTCTAGACGGCAACCTCCCTTCTGTCTGCCCAGCAGGTGGAAGATGGGGATTCTCCAGGTTCTAGAATCAGCATTTCTCTCATTACTAATCAGATTGCACATATTTTCAAATGATCATTAGCTGTTCCCGTTTCTTCTTGAAATAACTGTTTATGTCTTTTACCTAATTTTCTATTGGATTTTTATTGATTTCTTAGTCTTTTTAGGAAGGCTGTGTATATTTAGGATGAATCATACAAGGCTTGTGTGTTAGAATGTCTGGTCCTATGTGTGGCTCTGTGTCCAGCTAGTTTATTTATAGTGACATTGGATGAACAGAAAGTCCTTACTTAAGTTAATCAAGTTCACCAATTATTTCTTCATGCTTGCCACTTTTTGTATTCTGAGCAATACTTCTTTTTCTGCCTAAAGCCATAAAAATAGTCTACATTTGGGCACGTGGGTGGCTCAGTGGGTTAAGCCTCTGCCTCCGCCTCAGGTCATGATCTCAGGGTCCTGGGATGGAGCCCTGCATCGGGCTCTCTGCTCAGTGGGGAGCCTGCTTCCTCCTCTCTGCCTGCCTCTCTGCCTACTTGTGATCTCTCTCTGTGTGTCAAATAAATAAATAAAATCTTTAAAAAAATAGTCTACATTTTCCTCCAAAGGCATAAACATAAAAACCATGAGATGGTGGGTGGTGGTTACCTCTAGGGGTGTGGGGGTGCAGTGGGTGAGGGGACCTGGGGGGTGCCCCTGTACTTGGGAATGTTTTTTTTTCCCAAATGTTTATTTAAAATTTAGTTAATTAACACATAGTGTAATATTAGTTTCAGGAGTAGAATTTAGTAATTCATCCCTTACTTAGAATCTCAGGCTGCAGTTTCCTGGTGTCTGTTGAGCCCTGATGGTTTACACCGTATCTAGATGGACGGATAGGTAGATAGGTGTGTGATACGGATCCTGTTGTGCCTGTGGGAAATTGCAGAGAAAAGAGAAGAGACTTAGCGAAGCTCCTGGTGGCGGCTAGGAAGGCTGGAGCACTTTCTGGAGTCTGGCGTGGCACCAAAGTGGTTTACACTCCCCTGTCGTGTAAAACTTTTTGTCTTCCCAGAAGTGTTGTATTTACCTGTTTTGCAGGTGAGGATGCGGACACCCAGAGAGGGTGAGGGACTCGCCCTGGGTCACACAGCCAAGGCGGTCTGAGAAGCAAGCCCTGGATAGACCCTAGGTCGCTCCCTGTCAGCCATCGTCTTCCCGCCGCTCGCCCAGTGGGTGCTCAGTAAATGGTGAGGCTGCTCTGATGCCTGCTCACCCGGCAGCACTCACCCACTCCCACTCCCTGTCCCATTCGCAGGCTCTGGGTCACCCTGGCTGGGACCCAGGGCAGAGACGAGGAACCCTTTGGGGGCAGGTGAAAGAAGCCTCTGTGGCTGTGACCGTGACCATCGACACAAGAGAGAAGGCAGAGGGGGAAGGAGGGAAGGAGAGGGAGGTGAGGGGGGGGGGCAAGGGAATCAGGAGGATAAGAGGAGGAGGCGGGGGAGGGGAGAGACTGTTAGGGGACCATGACAAGGAGAGAGACGGGGAAGGGGACAGAGAAAGGAAAGGACGGGCAGACACCAGCCAACCACAGGGAGAACAGACAGAGGGCCGTGGACAGAGGGCAGCAGTCACGCTGCGCCGAGAAGGCGGTGTGCAGGGATGTGCCCCAGGGCTCCGCTCCCTGCCCAGGCCTCTCCGTTCACTTGGGAGAAGAACTACAAACACCAAGCACCAGCTCCACAGAAGACAGAAGCCGAGGGACACGGGCACGGCCGGCCACCAGGGGATCTCAGGGTGGGAGTCAGCAGATAGAGGGCAATCCGGACACTTGAAAAATTCCGCATTTAGGGTCAAACATCCACTGCGCAAGTAGAGAGGGCGGGACAACTGTCTTGTCCGAGATTCCCAGAAAAGCCCAGCCGGAGGCCCCCCGGAGCCACCGGGGGTGTGGCTGCTGGAAAAGCTGCTGTGACCCTGGGTGGTGTGGGTGCAAGCAGAGGGTCCAGGAGGAGGAGGGGAGAGACCCCGTCCTCTGGGCTGTCCTGGGGCCACCTGAGCCCGCTCTGCAAAGAGGGAGAACACGCACGCATGCAGGGAATGTTCTGGAAGGCTTGCAGAATCAGAGAAAGCAGAGGCAGAACACAGTACCATCAGGAGACCAGGCAGTCTGACCAGGCCCAGTCCCTTCACGTCTCTGACTGCGGTCTCCTCATCAGTAACACGGGAGGGATCACAGCGCATGCTTCTCGGGGTCTGAGCCCAGAGGAAGCGCCCAGAAGTGGTGGGTCTGAAGGGCCTGGGGCCGCCCGGCTGGACAAGGGGTTCGTGCTGACCTGAGAGCTGTGTGCACCGTGGGGTGGCTGCCAGGGCGGGGGGCGGGCCTGCCCGGGACACGCACACACACGTGCTGGCTGGGGACCCCCAGAGGGACCAGCGAGAGGCCCTTCCTGGACGTGAACTACGGTGTGAGGTCAGGGAGTCCTGACCAGCAGGGATTCTCATGAACACAAGGGGCGGCCTCTGGGGCAAAGGGGACATGGAGGCTCAGACGGGGTTGGTGACTTGCCCGAGGTGACTCAGAGGGGCCGGGTCTGAGGTGACTCAGACTACAGAGCCACTCGTGACCTCCAGCCGAGGAGGGTGACGCTGGGGTGCGCAGAGCAGGACCGGGCATCCGGTCATTTTGATAGCCCCCCTTTGGGTCTCTTCCTTCCTCCCACACGGGCTTGAAATGGGGGGGAACTTTTGCTCCCGGTAACTCCATCTGCTGCTTCTGCTGAGGCTCAGGTGTTGTGAGCAGGACGCCTCTGGCCCTGGGGGGTCTGGGGGGGCCACCCTGAGAGCCCCGAAGGGTGAGCTCATTGTGCAGATAAGGAAACCAAGGCTCAGAGAGGTGGAGGGAAGGGTGTGGGGGTGCCAGGGACTGTTGAGGGCACCAGGGCAGCATGCTTCCTTCCTGGGGGGCCACCTGGGACCCCCGAGCCTCCTCTCCCTGCCTTCCACGGCCGGGCGCTCAGCCCCCATGTGCACGCACCGCGCTGGGGCAGGGGGCCTGCCTGCAGTACTAGCTGTGTGCCTGTGATCAAGTCCCTTCTCTGGGCCTCAGTTTCCCGAAGTGGAAGATACGGGAGGCTCTCACACCGCATCCGGGAGCTCCACGGGGATGACTCCACCTCACATGGGAAGCCCAGGCACAGTGAGCGTGGGTCACAGGGGCCTGGACAGTGGCCTTTGCCATTCACGCAGAGGGGCAACGAGACCCTGTAAAGCCGGCTGGGGTCTCAGCCCACATGCGCTCAGGCTCAGGAGCACCTGTACACATGCCTGGCGATGCCCCGGCTCCACGGGACTGTCCTGAGTGACAGGTCCCTCCGGTTCCCGGGGCTCCTCCCACTTGCGGAAGGCTGTGTCCTCCAGGGGAGTGAAGGTCAGGGACTCGGCCGCGATCCCGCCAGGCACTGCGAGGGGAAGGTGGCCCAGGGCAGGGGAAAGCCGGCTTTGGAGCCAGACTCCTGAATTCGAATCCCAGCCTTGCTGTTTCCTAGCTGGCCTGCTCCGACCACTCACCCTCTCTGAGCCTCGGCTTCCTCGTCCGTGACATGGGAATGACAGCGACCCCTCCTTCACCCCAGAGCTGGAGCACGGAATGGGGTTGGGTGTCCCCAGTCCCCAGCCACGTCACAAGTATTTGGTCAGTTCCCAATTCCGTTCCTCTCCTGCTGGAGCGAAGGCTGGAGGAAGGCTGTGGAGATATGGGAAAAGAGCCGCGAGGAGGTAAAACTCCAGGGGCTGGGAGGACAGAGAGAGGCCGGCCCTGCTTCCCCTCCCACCAGGAGCGAGTTAAGAGCCCAGGGGGAAAAGGTGGGACTCAGAGGGAGGGCATCTTGGCATCCCCTAAGTCCTAGAAGGCTTCGAAATGAGGGCCCAGAGAGGGGAAGGGGTTTTCCCAGGTCACACAGCAAATGTGTGACAGATACAGGGCTAAACTCTGTCTAAGCTTAGTCTTGGTCTCATCGGCCTGCTTGTTCCTGGTGACCAGAAACCAGTCTCTGACACACCAACAACTCTGCCCTCAGCTCCATACTGACCCCAGGGCTCCTGGGGTGAGAGGAGGGGGAGATCAGCTTCAGTGGGGCCACAGACACACTCCTGTAAGGCTTGGCCTTTCCCCAGAAGACCCCAACTCTTTCTGTGTGGAAGGAATGGGCTCTGAGGGCAAGAAAATGGAGCTGTGTGACTTTGGACAAGTACCTTGACCTCTCTGTGCCTCGGTTACTTTGTCTATAAAATGGGACAATAACAGTCCCTCCACCAAATAGGGTTGTTGCAAGCGCCCCGTACTGCAGGTCACAGAGGGTCCCAGCATACAGGAGGAGCTCAATAAATGCAGGCTGCAGGGATTAGGGCCAGGTTTGGGCCTCCAGCTGTCCACCGCCTAAACTGAGGACCATTCTAACAGCAGCACCACAGGTTGCTGTGATGATCACATGGGATGGCGAGTGATTAAAAACACCCAGGGTGTCTGCTGAGGGTCCGCGCACCCCAAGGTCAGCATGAAGCACTAAGCACGTATTTATTACCAGCTGGGCTCACGGCTCCCCCTCCCACCACACCCCATCCAGTGTCGCTCAGGGGTCCCCTGGCCTCTCCAGCTGCCTGCTAATGAGCTGCAGGCTTCGGTAATGAAGCTGCTTCATCACGGAATGTGCTGGAACAGCCTCGGAGGGAGAGGGGCCTGGTGGGGGAAGAGGGGGAGGGAGGGGTGTGGGCGTCTTTGCTCAGGGGATGCCCTCTAGCCGGCAGTGCGCAGCAAGAGAAGATGCTCCCTGCAGCTCTTCCCACAGAAGCCCCCAGCAGAATGGTGGCCGTGGGAGTCGGAACCTCCTTATAAGTGTGTACGACCCCACCTGTGGAATCACCCAGGCTTGAAAAGCGGAGGAGCTGGGATTCTTGAGTGTCGGGCCTTTATTAACAAGCCCTGTGCCTGGGATAATGAATGGTGAGCCTTGGGCTCTCAGAAGTGCCCCTTTCCCCGACCCTCTTGCAGGCAGCCAGCAGACTCAGAGATTGGCAGAGATCCTGGCCATGTGGCAACATCCAGCTTGAAGCTGGGCCAGGCTGGTCCTGAGGGCAGAGGAACAAGACCAGACCCTATAGAAGGGGCTGGCGGGGGTCAGCCGGTGAGTGAGCCCCCACCGAGAGGGCCTGGGTCAGAGGGGGGCCGTGGGCGAAAGGCGAGTCGGCCTGGGCAGAGGAACGGGACCAGAGCCCAGTGCCATGGAGGGACCCACGGGGCAAGGGCCACTGCTCAGAGGGTGTGAGGCTGCTGTGTCCCCTGAGCTGGCCACACCTGGCTCTGTCCCCAGGCGGGCCTGAGCTGGGCAGGGTTGGGTGTCCAAAGGCCTATGAGGCCCAGCCTCAGGATTGTCCATGAAAGCAACAAATGGGGGGGGCACATCTGCCCAAGCAAAGCCATTTGCAGGAGTGGAGGGGAGCATGGGGGATCCCCTGCCCGAGGAATCCCGTGGCCCGAAGGAGAGTGTAAGATGCAGTCGGTTGGCAGGAGAAACAGCCCAGGAGACCGGACGGTGGGTACCGTGCCTCGGAACAGTCTGAGTTAGGGCTCTGGGCTGCAAGGGACAGAGACGCCACGCCAACCAGCATCAGCACGAGAAGGGAGCTGATGGGACCCCGTGATGGAGGGCGCGGGCGGAGGTGCTGGGCTCGGGGACGTCTTCGGGCCTCTGGCTTTCTCCGCTCTTGACTCTGGCCTCATTCCCAGCCAGGCCCTCCCCTCCAGACAGCCCCCGGCCCCCAGGCTCGCAGCCCGCCAGCCCTGCGCCTGGACAGTGCTGTCGTTCAGTCCCAGCGGCTCTGACTGCATCCTCTTTGAGTCCGCCACTGTGCGGGGACCATGCGGGACTCGGCTTGGCCCCGCCCGTGCCTCTGCCCAGCCTCTCCCTGCGCTGGAGTGGCTCCTGTCCCCCCAAGGACTGGGGGGCTCAGGCTGAGGCTGGACCCCAGCTGAACTCACCCTCTTTCCTTGCTCCCCCCTCCCCAGAAGGCATCCTCCAGATTTCACTTGACCTTGGGGCCCCCCTCACTCTGCTTCTAGGGAACCCCAGCTGCACTGGGTCCCTGCCCGGAGCAGCCTTCTCCGGGGCCGCCCTCCTTGTTCTTGCCTGTGAGGGGCCGAGTCTAAAAGGGACCAACTTGTCAGCCAGCATCTTGGGGTCTTCCAAACCTGACTCTGCCTCTACCTCCTCCTGATTCTCCCCACGTCTGCCGCTGGTCCCCACGCCACCCACCCTCTCCCTGTAATTCCCGTGTTGCTCTCAGATCTCGGTGTGATGAAAGGAAGGTTGTAAACAAGGCCCAGGAAAAAGAAAGCCAGCCTCTCCCCAGGGCAGCCACCGACTATTGACAGATGGCAAATTGCTTTGCAACCAGTATTTTTTGTTTTTTATTTGTGTATAGATAAACAGGGCTAAACTAATGAGGATTTTTTTTTTTCTTTCGTTCCTCGGGTCTCGGACTACAGCGGGAGTCTCTTGCTCTGGAGTGGATTGGGTAACAAGGATTTGTCTCCACAATTACAGTTCATTAATGGACTTACAAGAGAGGGAAGATGGGGCCATCCGCAGTCCCAATAAGAAGATTGTTTTGTATTTTCCTTTTTTAATTGCATGCATATCTCTTGGACCAACGCTCTGTGAAAAATTGGGAAAAAGACCCAACTGGCCCACCTGTTTACGATGCAAATGATGGGGGAGAAGATAGGTGTGGGGAGGGGGCGGCTGGGCCACCCCTCTTGGGCGAGGTGGGGGGGGAGGGGAATGGGAGGCTCCACCACCAGAGGCCGGTTGGTTGGCATCAGATGTGTCGGCCCCGGGAGGGGCGGCTGTGTTACAGGACATACGACCTGGGGATCTGGGTCAGGGCAGGCTCCGTCCTCCATGGAGCTACCGTTCCCGGGAATCGACCATGTACTGGTGGCTCTACATGGATTTTCTAACTTAAACTTCGCAGAGATCGTTGCACAGACCCGTCTTACAGACAGAAGAAGTAAGGCAGACAGATGCATGCACGGAGCTGGACGAGGTGCAGAGCGGGCAGGAGAAGAACACATCATAGGCCTAAAGGAGGCTCAGAGACAGCGGGATTGGCCCAGGCACTGGAGTTGGAGCTGGGATGGAAAGCCAGGCCTGTTGTCTCTAGTTTCTGCTATTTCTTCTCCCTCTTTGCTGCCATCTGGTGAACCTTAGACTCAGTTTCCCCATCTGCAAAATGGGCCCTGGAAAGGAGGGCTTCGGGACGCTGTATTCTGAAGAAGGCAGGGGAGCCTGGGATGGCAGGCATGGAGAGAGGCTCCGGGGTCCAGGGGGAGGGCCCCCAGTTCCCGGAGGCAGGAGGGGGGTGCAGGCGTGATCGGGGAGGTCTGCTCCTATCCCCGCCACCCGAGGCAGACAGAACCAGCCCCTTGGGACTCTCCTTAAGGAAGAGTCTGGAAGGGCTGGCCACTCCCGTCTCTGGCTGGGCCAGCCTCTGGTCCCCGCCCTCTGGGGTGATTGTGCACAGATCTCCAGGTGTCATCTCTGCTCTCCCCGGCCTCCAGCTGTCCCCACGCTTTTTCACACTGGAGGGCCGTGGCCCATACCTGACTGCCGGGGGAGAAGTGGGGGGGCTGAGCAGAAGCACCCCGGGAAGTATCTTCAGTTTTCCACTCTCTCAAGCTCCTATTTGCACCTGGCCCAGTTTCGTCCCCAAATCAGGGAGTGAATGTCTCCGAGCCAGACTGTCAGGGAGGAACTCCAAGTCCACCGGTCTGGGATGGAGCCACAGCTGCCTGCTGGTCCCGACTCCACAGGAGCTGAGAGGGGAGACTTGTGGGTTCAGAGCCGCAGGGGGCATGACCCCCAGCACAGCCACAGCCCCAGGTCACACGGGGACCAGCGCCGAGTCCGCGTGGAGGCAGCACACGCCGCAGGTTGCCCTGTAGCTGCGGAGCCCAGGGTCAAGGGCTCAGCTGCTTTTGTGCAAGCGGCGAGGCAGCCAGGCCCCTGTCCTGGGGGGCAGGGAGTCACCCGGTGGTCACACTGTGGTCACCTTCACCTGCTCTGGGGGTGGTGAGGCCTCATGCCTTGAACACTCAGCAAGGGCATGCAGGGGTGCCCAGGGGCTGCTTTGCCCAAATAGACACAGCCACAGCCTAGGCGGGGTGAGGTGGTGATGGGAGGCCCCAGCAGAGGGGTCTGAGGGCCCCCACAATACTCCACAAAGACAACATGGAGCCCACAGTCTGAAGAGTGGAGGGTGAGGTGCGGGTTGTCCCCGATATGCTGTGTGACTTGGGGCCCGTGACTGCCCCTCTGGTCTCAGTTTGCTCACCGAGGACACGGGGAAAACAGGTTCCACCGGGGGTGTGCAGCCTGCAATGAGACAGCGGGTGCGGGGTGAGGTGTCGTCGGGGCTCCGGGAGGAAACCCCGTCTGTGCCTGCGTGTGGGCCAGGCGGGTCCTCCCAGGAGGGCTGCAAGGAGGAGAGAGCAGGCCCCTCAGCCCAGGTCAAGGACTGTCCTTTCCTCCCTCATGGAAAATCCCCCAACAGGTCAGAACGTGTTCCCCCCATTGTCCCCTCAGTTTCGCAGGCCTGAAGTGGCTCCTTTCTGTCTGTCCCCTTGTAAAGTGTGAGTGGCTGTCCCACTCAGTGGCGGTGACCGGGGGCACGCTGAGGGGGACGGGGTAGAGAGCATATGAGGGTGGGCCGGAGCCGGAGCAGGTGGCTGGGAGGAGGCGCCGGCACCGGGGACAGGCTGGGAGGACAGTGGGGGGTGGGTGACCCTCGGAGGGGTCAGTTGTCCCGGAGGCCCCATGTGGCCTGTCCACGGTGCTGGGCCTGACCCCTGGCTCCGCGCAGGCGCGGGATTTCAGACTCTGCGAGGGTCAAGTTTGGAGAAGACCCTGGCAGTCCTCCAGCTGCTCCCTCTCTGGGGGCTCCCCAGTGTGGGCTCTGTGGCCCCCGAGCCCCCTGAGATTCCCAGACCCTGGAGAGGGGATCCTAAGTCTTCAAATGGGTGGGGGCTTGGAAGCTGCATTTCAAGGAGACCCGGGGGGTTCCGAGGGGCCACCTTGCCTCTAGCCCAGGCCTGGGTGCGAGCCCTGCTCCAGCGCCCAGCACAAGAGACACTGGGTGGGCCCCTCCCCCTTCCCCTCCTCCACCCGCGCCCCCAGCTGTCTGTGGGCGGGGCCAACGTCCGGCTCCCAGGTTCCAATGGAAGGCTCTGTGACAGGCCACAGCAGGACGCACCTTTGCCGTGCTCAGCACACAGGTCAGGATGTGTTAAGTAGCATAAAAATGATGGCCGACACACGGTATTCCTGGCAACTTCAGGACCTTGGCACTATTAGAGCCCATTTTACAGAAGGCAAGAGTGAGGCTCGGAGGGCAGGGACGGGGGCTTGCAGTGCAAGCGCCAGGTCTCCAGCACAGGCCAGTTCGTCTCATATGGCTATCGGCCTTCCTGCCTTTGGGGGGAGACCCAGTGCCCCGGGGCTGCCCGCATCACCCTGCTGCATATGCGTTACCATAGCAGCCACCGTGGCTCCCAGCAAGGGGAAGTGGAAAATAGGCCAGAGCAGTAATGAGGCTGCACGGCTCTGATGTGTCTCCTGATGGGATCTGGCTTCATAAGCCCCTGCCCACATCAGAGGCAGCTGGTGTCTGGGGCCCGCCATCAAATGCCAGCCGCCTCGGAGCCCAGACACGGGTCCCGGCTCCGTCCTCAGAAGGCTCCCCCCTTGATCCTCTCACAGCGGGTCGTGCTGTCGCTGCCATTGTCTCCGGCTCTTCCCCGAAGGGGTCACTCGCTGCCCAGGCTGGTAGCAGGTGAGCAGGGGTCCCCGAGACGGGCACGTGCCACACACAGCTCCCACCAGGCTGCTTGAGACCCCCCGTCCTGGGGCTCGTGTGGCTTCCTCCCAAGTGGCAGCTCCCAGGACAGTAGTCTTTTCATTCTGGTAAATGGGGTTCCAGTCCTGGCTCTGTCGTTCCATGCGGGGCCCTGGTCCCCTGGCTCCAATCCCTCCCCAGGGGGTTACAATGTTCTTGTCCCGGTGTTGGTGCTAAGACCCTCGAGGTCACACCTGTGGGGCTTAGAATGTGGCAGAGCGGGCCAAAGTCCTCCTGCTCCTACTGTGTGACTGTGGGCAGGTGCCCAACCTCTCTGGGCCTCCGCTCTCTCCTCACGGTGTGACAGTGAAACAAGAGGACAAGTGTTTGCTCAAAGCTCACCTTCTCTAGGTGGCTCCTCAGACACCTTATTTAGTCCTGCCTCTGCCCCCCAGGGTCCCCCAACTTGCTGTGTAATTTATTGATGTGTCATGTTTACTGTTTATTTTCTGACTGTTCTGCTGGTACGTTGGCTCCTCTGGCATGAGGACAGGGATCCCTGTCTTGTCTTCTGGTGTACCCCAATTTCTAGAGCAGCGCCCTGCTTGCAGCAGACAGTGCAGCCTGAAAACGCACACGCCCGGCGTCGGGACTGGCCCTCCCTGCCAGCTGATCTGCAGTTCGCTGGTTGGTGGCCTCTCCCTTCCCTGGGCACACTGGGGCCTGTCTTTCCATCCAGCGGCTGGAATGGGGGGCCAGAGGGCCTGCCAGGCACAGACGGGGTGCTGTGGCCTGTCTCCCGCACAGGAGCACACACGTCCAGGTACCGTGATGGCTCTTGGCCTTCCTGCCTCTACCCTTTGGCTGAGCCTTCATGTAGGAGGCTGGGGCGTCGGAAGTGTCTGCCGCAGGCATCACAGGGCCCAGCATCGGCAGCACGGAGGGAGGATGATTGAAGAAATCCCATTTGGACTAACGAGCTGTTGTTCATTGATGCTGGGGTATGGGGCCCCAGGAAGCCAGTTCCTTGAAGAGGAGCTCACAGTCTGAGTGGATTGATGGGGGGGGGTTGCAAATAGGCAGGTGAAAGGCCAGAGTGCAGCCCGGGGGACAGACAACGGTGGGGCACAGAGTATGGGTATGTCCTAGAGGACTTCCTGGAGGAGGAGGCTCTGACACTGGGTGCAACGGCTGAGGAGGCTGAGGAGGGGAGGAGGAGGTATGGTGTTTGTGTGTGTGTGTGTGTGTGTGTGTGTGTGTGTGTGTGTGTGTGTGTAGGGCCTGTTTGGTGGGCAGATAACAGAATTCCCCCCAGGCATTCTGTTCAACCCCCAGCCTCCATTTTCACACCCTGTCAGGTCCCTGGGGTGGGAAGCACAGCAGAGACGAGACCGCTGAGGTCCCTGAGGTGAGACGGACATTTCACGGGGAGAAGGTGGCGTCAGCGGCCCGCGGGTCCTTGAGGATCAGCTGTGCCCAGGCCTGCCAGGCCCCTGAGCCTCCAAAGGCTGGAATACCTGAGCTGCGAGCCCCTGGAAGCCTCTGCCCTGCCCCCCCCCACTGAGGGTCAGAGCACCCCTGCCCCCTCACAGGGGCTCAGGCCCCTCCAGCTGGGGCTATTTCCGGGGAGGCTCCTGGGGCCCAGGGAGGGGAGTGACTTGTCCCTGTCCCCACTAAGTCTGCCAGGCTCTAAGCTCCTGGTTCCCTGTGCGGCAGGTGCCTGGGGACCCCAGCCTTCCCGTGGAGGTCTGGTGGGTGGGGAGCATCCCCTGGGCCATCCTGGAGGACTGAGTGAGAATCCAGCTTCCTCCAGAATTCCAGCCCTGCCCCCCTAGTTTCCACTTCTCCCCTCCCCGGATCCTGTTCCTTTCCAGAGAAACCCAGCCGAACCCGCAGGACAGCCGTCGCTCAGGGCCCGCCGAGAGCGCCCCCGATTAACAGTGAACCTGGGAGAGACCCCCACTGTGGAGCAGGGCCAGTGCATCAGGAACAACAGAGCTGAAATGCAAGCGGGCTCCTGCCTTTCTGTCCCCAGCTGGCTTGTACTGAGGGAGACACACCAGCAAGTTCCACTTAGCAAAGGCTGTGTCCCCATCGTGCGCCTCATAATTAACACAGCAGGAAAACGACACCAGAACCGCACTGTTCATCGGGGAGCACGTCTGCTGAGGTGTTGGCCCCACGGGCTTCAGGACCCATCTCACCCGCTTGGCACGCGGGGACCTGGGGGTGGGGCGGTGAGCCCGGTGAGAAGACGGGGCGCGTGGGCTCAGCGGCTCCCGGGGACCCACACCGAGCGCTGAGAGGAGCTCACGGGTCGGCGGCCCAGGGTCCTCCCTCTGCAGGCGCTGACTCATGTGGGCCGAGGGTCACAGAAGCTTCCTCCATCTTCTGATCCGCCCGTCCTTCCGTGGCACGAGTGACGCACAGGATCTGGGAATTAGAGCGGCTTTCATAGACTCAGAGATGCTTTCAGAAGAACCTTTGAATCACAGAATGTGAGCATCTGGTCCCTTTCACAGAATCCCAGAATTCTAGAATCACGGAAGCTTTCGTGGACTCACAGGCCTGACAACCTGAGAATTCAGGAATCTCTGGAGGACACCTGGAGCCCGCCCACCACTTTCGGGGCCTGAGAAGCACAGAATCGGTCCAGGGAAACATGAAGCAGAAACACGTCCTGGGATCAGACTCTCTGCACAGAGAGCGACATTGGTTTACCTCCCTGCTTCCTTATCCAGGGAGCTCTCCCCTCGCTGCCCTGTAATAACTTGAACTCTTGTAGGGACGGGGAGCTCACCACCTGAGGGGAAACTGCCCAGCTGTTGGGCACATCTGGTTGCTGATGCCTAAAACTATTCCCATGTGACACCCTCCCCGACCCCCAGACCCCCAGGAGGTGAACATGTGAAAAAATGAATGGGACACCAACACAGAGGCTTAACCTAGTCACACACAGCTTGCTCTTACANAACTATTCCCATGTGACACCCTCCCCGACCCCCAGACCCCCAGGAGGTGAACATGTGAAAAAATGAATGGGACACCAACACAGAGGCTTAACCTAGTCACTCACAGCTTGCTCTTTTGGGGGTCTGTCTCTCTCTGGGGCAGAGTAGGGCACCAGGCCATGGAAATGGGTTGGGACCATTTGGCTCAGCTCAACCCACTTCAGTTCACTAAAGTAAGCAAGAGAAAATTCAATCTGCTCCTCTCCTCAAGGAGGGACGAGTCAGCAATACAGGTGGACAGACAGGAAATGACTGCAAGGAAAGGGTACTTAGTAATGCCCCGTGATGAGGGAGGAGGAGCGGTGTCCCTGCTCAGGACTGGGGATGGTGTCCAGAGCCAGGGCAGGTGGACAGGGCTGGTCTGTGGGTTGACAGCTTGGTCCGAGTTTTCCCAGCCCTGCCGCTGACCACTGGGTGACTTGGAATAGGTCACTCAGTGTTCCCCATCTGTGAAATGGGCCCATGAAACACTCTGCGATTGGTGCTGGGCTGCAGTGGGACTCACTGAGAGCCGTTGCCCCCTCGGCATGGCCCTCGTCATGTGGCAGGAGGGAAAATATGTTAGCTCCCTCCCTCCCTCCATCTGTGCCTTGACCTTGGGAGATGAGGAGGATTTCTCCAGATGCAGAACATGTGGAAAAGCATTCCTGGTGAAGGGAACAGCCTATGCAAAGCCTGGGAGCCATGAGCATTTCAGGAGGATTTGAGGACCAGCACGTAGAGCTCTTGGGGTGTTGAGATGTGGGGTCGAAGCTGCAGGTATGGTCTGGGGGCTGTGGGGCCCTGATGCCACTGTCCAGGAAGGTGGAGCGGGGGTGCTGGGAGCCATGGCAGGCAGAGGTGGCCTCCTGCAAAGACACCCCGCCCTCCTGAGGTGCCCATCCTCGGCCTGGGGACGGAGGGCAGCTGCCAGCCTCCCAGGACCCCACTAGCCAGGCAGGGGCAGGGAAGTTGGGTCAATGAAAGCATGTCAGAAACGATCATCAGAAAAGACAGGATCCACTCCCAGCCAACACCCAGCCCTAACCACATGGAATGAATTGGTGATGAAACCCAGCGCTAGAACATTGGAGCAATTGAGAAGGATCTGGAAAGGTTTTATTCTGACATAAAGAGCTGGATTTGATTAAGTCACACGTCAGCTGGGGAATCAAGGAGGCCAAGTCTCTGGAGGAGCCTGGGCCGAAGTGCCCGCCCATGGCAGATTTGGGAAAGCAGCCAGAGGCACCAGGTGGCGCCCAAGTGCCTGGGCTGGGATCTCAGTTCTGCCCCCATGAGATGTGTGACTTGGGGCAAATACTCAACCTCTCTGTGCCCCACATCCTCCCGCAAGAGGTGAAGTGACTCCTGGAGCTGCCACAGGGAGGCCGTCTGGCTTCCCGGCACCCGCAGGCTCCCCTCTGTCTTCTTGGGGGACATTATTGCTGTGACTTCACTCACTCTGCTGTCCGACCCCCCAGGCAGTCTAGAGGGCTCGGGTGTGAGTTCATTCGGGTCCCCCGGCCCCGGATCCCGCCCGCCTCTCCACCCTGGTCGCTCAGGGACCAGGCATTGGTGGCTGAAGCCCGTGTGGCAGGTCGGAGGGGCCCAGCGGAGGGGCGCCCACGGCCCTCCAGGAGCTGCTGTGAGCCGGGCCAGACCGCCTGCCCTCGCTCGGCCCCGGGAAGCCCTTTCACTCCTGGAGAGGGGTCTGGGCTCCCGGAGCTCTGCGGCCTCTGGGGCCTTGGCGGGAACAGAGGCCCGCGGTCCACCGTGCCCCTCGGGGCCCTGGTTCTGGGCTGTCAGAACAGGGACACAGGCGAAGGCAGAGAGGTGCAGAGGGACAGATGAACCTGGCCTCCCGTCTGTCCTCTGGAGTCCCTCCTCCTGGCCGGAGAGAGCGGGCAGAAGAGGGCCGAGGGGCTGCGCTCGGGCTGGGCTCAGGCTGGCGGGCCCCACGGCCGGGGGCAATGACGGGGATCATTCCCGAATCCCTTCCCTGCTCCGGCGCTCCCAGGGCAGCCTGCGGCTCAACACCCGGGGGGGTCCTCCTTAAAAATGGGCTTTCGTCTTGGTTTTCGTCGTTCTGGCTGTGCTTCTGGCCTCTGGTCCCAAGGTGGATCCCAGCGCCTGGTGGCGTCCAGCGGGGGTGGGCTGGTTCTCTGCTCACCTTTCCTGTTGCGGGGGGCCCCCCCGCCCCCCACCCGCGTTCCCAGGGAGCAGGAGAGCGGAGCCTGTGGAGCCAGCAGACAAGTTCAAATCCCCCCCAGGCCTCTGACTGCGGGGGGCGGGGGGCCGATCAGGCGGGACCCTCACCTCCCAGCGTCCCTGTCTGCGCCCTGGAGGGCTGGGGGTGGGGGGCGGGCCCTGAGGCAGGGGCTCCGTGAACAGAGCTCCCATCCCGGCCGGGAGAAGCAGTCCCTCTCCGAGCCGCCCCTCTGCTTCGCAGCCCCGGGGTGAGCGCGAGCTCCTGGAACGGTGAGCGCCATGATTTCCTCTAATGAATGGTACCTGCGCTGTGACCGGGCCTCGCCTCCTCTTCCTGCCCCGTATTGTGTTTCATGCGCGACCTTCGCCAAAGGCAGCCGTTTCTCTTTGGGTGGAGGTGACTCAGGAAAAAACTTGGAATTGAAACACCCTGAAAGATTTATTCTGTGTAATAACGGAACAACCCTCACAGAAACCACACACATTCCACTGGGAGCAGGAGGGCTGGGGTGGCTGGAGGCGGGGCTGGGGCCTGGGAGGGAGGACCGGGGCCAGGGTTGGGAGGAAGAGGAGGGGCCGGAGGTTCGGAGGCTGCCTATAAATGACTCAACTCAGGAGCTCTGAATTGGAAGTAGTTTACAGTTTGCCCGCCTTTGCTGGGCGGGCAGGCTCGCATTTACTGAGCGCCTACTGTGTGCAGGGCTGTGCACATGCTGGACTCCATCAGCCTTTACTCTGTCCCCCGCGTGGGCACGGCTGCTCCCACTTTTCTGGAGGGGAGTTCGGGCCCCAAGGGATGGAACTGCCTTGTCCTGGGTCACTCAGCTCCTTGGTGGCAGAAGGGGATGTGAGCCCCGGCCTGGCTGACCCGAGTGTCTGCTCTTTCCCTGGCCCCGTACAGGAGGGACACGGGGATCCGTGCCTCAGGGGGGCTGGTGTGATCGCATGAAGCTGCCCGGAGGGGCCTCCCGGGTGAGCTGGGGGCCTGCCCTTTGGAGACCTTGCTGGTGGGCTGCCCAGCCACTGTCCCCGCGGGGCTTCGCATCTCATCTCCTCTCTGCCTTCAGACACACGTCCTTGGGAAGCCTCCTCCCAGCCTGACCTTTGTCGAAGCTCTGTATGGTCAGCACGTCCTGCGGGCTGAGGTGTTCTGGAAGGTGAGCGCAATTTCCCTACCCCGCAGAAGCGCTGTGGCGGCTGGCTTCTTCCTGTCTGTCCTTCTGTTTCTGCCTCCAGACTCTGTGTCCCCGAATGCAGGTCTGTCTTACTGCCACGGTGAGTTGCTTTCCAGGCAGCAAATGGCCCTCTGCCACAGAGATTTGTAGAGGAGGCCCCAGTTGGGGGTCACACAGCTGTTCAGTGTCAGAATCAGAATTGAAATCTATTAACTAATTAGTTAGTTCATATGGCAAACATTGATTAAGGTCTTACTCTATACTGGATCCTGGAACCCCTCCACCCCCAAATATGGTAAAACCCAACATCACCTAAGAGCACAGAAGAGATGGCACAGAGGCAGAGGGGCCGGACCACCCCTGGCTTCCTTTCCTGCATGATCCCACTGCAGCCCCACAGTGTGGGAGGAAGGGGGCATTAACCCACCTGGCGGAGGAGGAAACCGAGTCCCAGAGATGAGGCCAGCACCCAGGGAGGGGCCAAGGACCCCAGCCAGCCCTGGATGGCACGTCCGCTGTTAAGTGACAGATGACATCTCTGCTTCTCTGCTCCCACTGCCTCCGCCTGGGCCATTGCAGAGGACTGTCGCTTCTGCCTCAGAAATGTCTCTTGACCTAGTCCAGGTTTGGACGTGGCACTGCCTCACCGTATCTGGTGGCCTTGAAACGTCTGTGTGTCCATCTGACAATCCAAGATGGCTGACCCGACTGCTCGAGGGGGCTGGGAAGTCCTACTGAGGAGCAGGTGTGAGCACACAGTAGGTGCTCAGTTCAGCCCCCTCCCCCTCCTCCTGCTGCATTCCACCTGCTGCCCCAGGACAACGTGTCTCCTTCTCTGCAGTTCTGGATGTCCGCTGGTCCAGGCCACCATCACCTCCCTAGCAACATCTTTACACCAGCCCCCTGCCTCAGGCTCCTTTCCCATCCTTCCCGACCGAGTAGGCACTCTGCAGCCTGCACCCGCCTGTCCTCCCTTGAGAGACACCCCCCCCCCAAGTTCTGCCCTTGATGGCTTCTCTTGCTTCAGGTAAAAACCTGAGCTCCTAGGCTCGGCATTCAGTGCCCTTCCAAGTTAACCTCAATTGCTCCTTAACTGAACCCACATTTCCTGCTGCTCCGCCATAGTACCCTCCCGTTCGACCAGTAGGTTCCTCCCTCACCACGTCTGGCCTGGAAGAGATCATCTCATTGGAGTAGAGTTGGTTAGAGAACGCAGGCAGGACCTTGGCTCCCAACTGAGGCCCCCAGCAGTCAGTTGTCCTAGTACTGGGGGGCCAGTCCTGCAGTCCAGCCCTTGTCCTGGGCTCTCCCTAGCCCTGCTGCCAGGCTCACCCTCTGGTCTCTCAACTCGGCGCCCCTCCCTTCCTCCGAATTCTTGCTTCGCCTCTTGGGGAAACTGACTCCCAGTGCCTCCCATGCTAAAGGTCCTTAAAAAGAAATCCACACCCTGGAATCATTGCTGTTTTGGGGAGAGCAGGGGAATGTTAATCACTAGCACCTTCCTTGTCTTCTGGCGGCCCTCCATCTCTGAGCTCTGTGATAAAGGAGATTAGGTCCTTGGTAAAGGAAGGCCATGGCATCCTGAGACGCCGTTCCCTGTCCTGGAAGATGATAAGCAGTGAGGGAGGATGAGAAAGAAGAGACAGAAGGTGGCTGGCGGGAGTAGGAGAGGAACATGAGGAGGAAAAAGCCACTGGGTGTTTGAGATGGGGCAGAAGCCTGGGCTTTGAGAACACAGCCAGGCCTTGGGAGACCCCGGGAGGGACAGCAGCTTAGTGTGGGCGCGACCAGGAACACCTGCAGGACTGGGTATTTGTTTTTCTGTCGCCCATGCCTTGACAATGAAGCCTCTGTGCTGCTGGGCTGTGCTAGCAGGTTGATTTGTTCGAAGACAATAAAATGTACCGCCATGCTCGCCTGCGTGTCCTGGGTGCAGATGCAGGCAGGTGGAGCAAGGGGCCACCCAGTCGCTGTCATGCCAGTGTAGCCTCGGGGGGCTCCAGGGCCACAGAGGGCTGAGGCTGCCGGCACTGCAGGCTCTGGGGCCTTTCAGCCAAAATGGGCTATGGTTTCTTCTCGGCTGGAGACCCTGACTCTGTGTTAGGCCACCTAATGGGGGACAGGTGTGAGGATGCTGTGGGGGACGGGCACCCAGGCTGGTGGCCACCATCTCTGAATGTCCCTGGGTCTCCCTAGCTGTGGATGGAAAAGGAGCATCTGATAGGTAAACTTGGATCTTGCCAGCTCTGAACTCCTGCCGTACCTGCATGAACTGTGGTTTCTCACAATCCCTTCCCCTGAAATTTGAAGGTCCCCTGGGGGTCTTGAGTGGGCTCTGAAACTAACCCACCAACTGTCTGGTCACCAGATGAGGGCTGTTCTGTGTCTCCTCCTGCTGTCACTGGGGAAGCCTCTGGAGGTGCCTCTCTCGGCCGCCCTGTCAGCCTTGTCTCAGTGGGGATGGCGATGCCACAGCATTGGTCCCTGAGTCCAGGAAGGGACATAGTCCAAGGGTGGGGCTGGGGAGCGGGAAGCGGGACCCTCAGTCCAGCTCGGGTGGCTGCTGTCCCTGGAGCCCCACTTCTGGCTCTGCCCCCTGAGCTGCCGGGTCAGCTCCCCCGCAGGCTAAGCTCACCCACCAGCACCGTGAAGGCTCCTGGTGCCAGAAGAGCCTCCCTGTGGGCCCTGAAATCCCCATCAGCACAATATGCCCTCTTCAGAGCTCCTGGGGGGACCACGAGACCTTAACCCAGTATTGGCTGTGAGCACCCCCATGGGTCCTGCCTTCCCACCAGGAGATAACCCCTCCTCCCGCTGTGTTCCTAGTTCAGCTCAGCAACTCTCTGAGCCAGGTCTCCCTCCTCTTGGAAGGGAATTTGGGGCCAAATTTCCCCCTCCTGGCCTACAGAAATGCAAGGCTTCTACCTGGAGGAAGCTACAGCCCTGACAGGTGGGGTTCACCCCCATGAGGACTGGGAGGGGTGGAGCTGGAGGCTGGAAGAGCAGGGCGAGGGGAGCGCCTGCACCTTCCTTGCATCCACCCCTGCAGCCCTGGCTTGGGCGCCCCCCCAGCGCTGAAGCTTCATACTGGCCTTGGGCTGCCGTGATGACTCTTCCTGTGTTTGTCTTCATTACTTCCTTCAGGGAGGCAGAGCAGGTCCTGGGACGGAATCCTGGCTCCTCCGCTGACCTGCTGGGTGACTCCAGGACCCGATGCTTAGCCTTCCTGAGCCTCAGTTTGTTCATCTGCAAAATGGTGATATCGGTAACTGCCTCTGCAGGGTGTCTGAGGATTGAAGGAGCTGATGCTTGTCCAGGGTTTCGGTTGGTGTTTGGCATCTTAAAGCACTTTGTAGGTGTTCACCATGCTCCGCTGCTCCTCTGCAGTATAAAGGAGCCTCGTGGAGCTCAGGTGATGTGCGAGGTCTCAAAGCTTCCAATCCCCTCCTTCTGGTTCAAAGCTCCTGACTTCCTTTTGGGGAACTCGCTCCCCCCATCATCAGTCCTCAAGGATCTGAATGAAGCATCCTAGACCCAGGCCCATGGGACATCCTGTTGGCCATGGCCGCTGTGGTGGGTGGTCAGGGTTGTGCACCCAACTGCGCAGTCTCCACCCTGAGCCATCCCTGAGCCGTCTGCACCCTGGCAGGTGCGTCTTCCTGTAGCCGTGTTGTCTCCGTCCTGGGAGGGTCTGGCTGAGGGGGCAGCCAGTCCAGGTGAGTCACGAGTGAGAGAGAGGGGACAGAAAGCAGGACCTGGGGAACCCTGCAGGATGTCACATCAGAAACTGAAATTCCCCATGGATTTTTCAGGCACTGCAGCCAATATTTTCCTATGTTCAGTCAGTTCGAGTCAGACTCCCATCACTTGCATGACCCTCTCAGTCACTCTGTCTGCAGGGAGGGCTGCGAGCACGGGGCGCAGGAGGCCCCCGTTTCCTGAGCTGCTCAGAGGTGGGGGTTCCGTGTTTCTTTCCACATCATCACTCACGGCCCCACCCCCCTGAGAGCCCATCTAACCATTTTACAGAAGGGGACCCTGAGGTCCGCAGACATGCCGTTCTTTCCCCAAGGACTCAAACGTGAGTACACCTCTGGGCTGAGCGCTCAGCCCTTGGGGTGTCAAGGCCAAAGCCCAGGTGACCTTGGTCTGGCCATCAGAGACTGTCTCTGGCAGCCCTGCCCCACCCAGACCAGCCTAGATAGAGCTGCCCAGGGGAGTCGGAGCCCCAAACCTGGGGGAAGTACGGGAGGTGGGGCCGGTATCTGAATCTTGGAAAAAGACAATGGAAAACTCTTAGGATTTAGAATTAATGATAGTAATTTTAAAAGAAATCTATTAAGTTGATGAGCTGTTAGAAATAGTAAAGAAAACACACACCAAGTTAGAGGGCCAAGTTCACTCTGCGTCTAAAAGATCAGCACCCCTTTTCTCTACCTTCCCCCCCTTTCCCCAGCCCTACTCATCTCCCCTTCCCCTCCTTCCCCTCCTTCCCAGATGTGGCCCAGCAGTTCCATTTCCTCGTGACTACAGAGCTGAGCACCTTGCTCAGCCCCGAACTGACAGTGTAGTGAGTCCCCCAAACGGCCTTTCCTTCCACAGGTCCACAGCTACACTTGGGACCAGGAACTGGCAAGCCTGAAGGAGCACATACTTCAGAGCTGAGCCTCCCCGGGAGGATAGAGCGAGGTGGCTCAGGTGGGGTTGGCGGTCCCTGCCCATCCCCCAATAACAAGGCCTGTGGTAATGGCCTCCCAGCATTTGCCTCCAGGGGCCGAGCAGATCCTGAGCCCCCCACACCTCCCCTCAGCTGCAGCGATCAGGGGGATTGGGGGGGTAGGGAGACGACTCTAGGAGTGGGCATTGGGGAGAAGAAGGACCCTAGGGCTGCCTTGTAGTTTCTTATTCAAAAGGACAGAAAGTGTGTACACTCTCAGGCCAGCTGACACGGACTACGGCCACTGGGTGCCAGGGGGTCGAACATTAGGCCCAGACCATGGAGTCAGAGAAAAAGCAAACCCAGGTCTGTCCCCCTGGGGGCCCTGGCTCTTCCCACTGGCCGGGTCCGGGTCTTTGTCATTCTCTCATTCACTCACTCCTTGGGCAAACATGACAGGTTGCACCAGGGTCTAGGCCCTTGGGAAGTGACAGAGAAGTCAGGGGACCCGGAGGGATTAGGGGGACTCTGAAAGGGAAGCCTGGTGGGGGGTGGCAGAGAAGGGAAAGGGGGAGGGGGAGGTGAATCAAGGCTCTCTAGCTTAAGTGACAAACCCAGAGCTCCCCACATGGACAGTGGGGGCAGGGAGGGGGCACAGACCTCCAGGGGAGGGGACCGGGGGGCTGAGTGCAAAGGGACACCACCGGGCCCCCTCTCCTCTCGCATGCCTGCGCCTCCCCGCCGCCGCAGTCCACAAGGTGGGTTGGGGCTCCAGCCGAGGGCCCCCATCTCCCGTGGGCAGCCACCTGCAGGGACCGGCCAGGGGCCTTTGGGCTGCATCTAAGCCTGATTCGGCTAGCCATGGTCAGGTGTCCAGTCCTGGTCCAATCAGCTAAGGCGGGGGACAACTCCTGGTTTTATATTTTATCCAAGCAGTTATAAGTATCATCATCATGAATAATGCAAATGAATATCATCACTCACTTACATGCAGGACCAGCGCCGGGAGCTCTCCACACGTTGTCTGATGGGACCTCCTCCCACAGCCCTCCAGAGCGGGTGGTGCTCTTGGGCCTTATAGAGGAGGGAAGGGGGCCTCAGGGGCAGAGTGTCGGGGGCACCCTGGCTGATAAAGAACAGAACCTGGACTCTGGGCCGGGCCGTCTGACTCCAGGTTCGTGCTAGGAGCCACAGGCCATCTGCCTGCCTGTGTGCAGGCTGTGTGCCCTGCACCCTGCACTCCCTCTAGGGGCCTGAGGGAATCAGACAGAGAGATGCATGAACAGTCAAAATGCAAGGGTGTGGCAGAAAGGGTAAATGGCCTGCATGGTTGCATGGATGGTGTGCGGTGGGAGAGGGCTGAGCACCGGCCCAGGCTGCTCAAAACCAGCCTCTAGTCTCCAGGGTTGAACATGAGAGGTAACACACCCCTTAAAGCTCATCCAGCCCCCGTCTGGGTGTGTGGTGAGGGACTGCACTTGGGGTGTCCCTGACTCTGACTCTGTGAGACCTGGGGCACCGGCATCATTTCCAGAGCATTCTAGCAGGTGCCAGGGAGGCCTCACTGATTGGTGGGTCAGGGTGTGCACTCGGCAAAGACAGACTTGGCTCACCTCCTGACTCCGCCTTCCCACAGGTTATATTACAGGGATGACTTGTCTTTGTCCAGCCTCCGTTTCATTTCCCGTGGGAGAGGGACGGTGGTCTTCCTACTGTGAAGGGTAAGGCAGTGAGGGTGAGCTCCAAGCATGGGGAGGGCGTGGGGGAACGGTAGGGGCTGTCACTGATTCTGCCATCACCAGGACGCCTGTCCCGGGGCCAGGGGCCTGGCCTGCACACAGCAGGTGCTCCAAGGCCACTGCCCTAGACGGTCCCCTCCGCACAGCGGGATGCAGCCTCCTCCCCCACCCCCCGCCCCTTCCACCACAGGGACAGCAGCAGAGCCACGTGACTCTGGAAGAAGGCACCATTTCTGGAATTCTCCATCTCTTTTCCCCTTCAGCCTGGGCTCCACCGCCTTACTGACTTGAGCGACTTTCGCTGCAGCTCGTCTCTGGCAGATGACAGAGACCCAAGGTCTCCGCGGCCTTTGCTCTGGCTTTTATCTGCCTGATTTCAGGTGGTTGGAGCTCCTGCTGCCACTCAGCTGGAGAAATGTCCAAACTATATTAAATCACAGGACACGGGCAGGTGACAGGAGAACACTTGTCACCCACCTCTGCTGGTCCTCTGGCTCCCAAGCAGCTGGTGGGGAGGGACCATTTCTGCCTGCCTTAGGGGCTCATTTCCCAGCCCCATAATCACTGTTGGGGGGTGGTTTCTGGGGATGGAGTGGGCGTGGCCGGGCACTCGCCCCCACACGAGGGACCAGCAGCCTCCCCCAGGCAGTGCTGGGCCCAGCCTATTTACCCTCTTTTCATCATTATTAGTTTTTTTTTTTTTTGCCCCAGGGGTACAGGTCTGTGAATCATCAGGCTTACAGGCTTTTTTTTTTTTCCAATAAATTCTAAGAGTGCCTTAGTCTGCGGGGACTCCCAAAACAAACAGTATTAGACTGGGTAACTATAAACAGATCTTTCTCACAGCTCCGGAGGCTGGGCAGCCCGAGTTCCCGGCGCCAGGGCGGTCTGGTTCCGGGGAGAGCCCTCCCCCTGGCTTGCAGACAGCCTCTGACTCCTAGGGTCACCCCGTGCTGGAGACAGAGAGCTCCAGCGAGCTCTGGTGTCTCTTCTTATAAGGGCCCTGACCCCATCCTGAGGGCCTCACCCTCCCGACCTCATTGGAACTTAATTACCTCCCAAAGGCCCCTTCTCTAAGGACCATCCCATTGGAGCTTAAGACTTGGACCCAGGAATTGGGGGCAGGGCACAATTCAGTCCAGAGCAGAGAGTAAGACACTCTTCCCGTTAAATATTCAAGAAGTGTAGGAGGTAGAAAGAGCGCAAATGCCCTGTCCCCACCATGTTGTCGTAAACCTGCTTCCCAGATGGAACCCTGGACGAGAACTATAGTAAAATAATGAAAAGTTGACTGTCTTAGGTCCTGCATGATAAGCCTCTGGCTGCATTAATTCAATTAAGATCCGAACCTCATGAGGTAGACACTGTGATTACTCTTGTTTTAAGGGTGGTAAACTGAGGCTCGGAGCAGTGCAGCGAACCTCACGATACCCCACCCATAACCATCAGAGGGACCGAAACCCCAGGTCAGGGAGATCACCAAGCTTCGCTCTTCCCAATTCGCCTTATAATTTTCTAAGCCTAGTCTACATTTTCTTTCTTTGACGGAATGGGAATATTTGGTATATACTCATTTGTAATTTGCTTTTTGTTTGAGAGCACCTCCCTATGTAAAGTTGCTCCAGCTTTCAGTGGCTGCCCGGCGTTCTGCTGTCAGAGGGCGCCGCGTCATTTCTGTTAGTCCCTTCCCTCCGGGTGCATTTTTGTATTTGGGTGGCTGCTTTTTTTCCCCCTCCCTATTATAAGCAATGGTGCCTGCTATTTTATTTTCTCTCATTCATTTAAAATTATTTCTAACTATCCAAGGGCTATCTTCAGACACTCTTATTGCTATATATTCAAGCAGGTCCTATAAAGAAAAACCACCCTGTGCTCCCTCCCTTCCAGATCTTTCTCTGCCTCCATAGTAACCATTGGCATCAGCATGGTACGCAATCCAGACAGACCTCCAGGGATGGGCTTGTACACACACGTATATGCACGCTTGATTTTAAACAGATGAAAGGTAGCACATTACAAGGATGTGTGCATCTAACTTTCTAATCTTTAAGAGTATCATAGACATCTTTTTATGTCAGTGCACAGAGGGGAGACTCCTTGGTTTTCATGAAGTGATTTATTTCAGATGCTTAGATATTTCTCCTTTCTGCCTTCCCTCCCTCCCTCCCTCTCCCTGCCCTCTCTCCCTCTCCCTCCC
>LNAC01000035.1:4001812-4026500 GCA_002007465.1 Ailurus styani | reverse complement strand
CTTTCCCTCCCTCCCTCCCTTGCTTTCTTCCTTTCTTGCGCCATTCCCCTCCTAATGAGTATTTAGGCTGTTTCTGTTTTGTTCTCTATGTAAATATCCGTATACTGCAATGAACATCCTTGTGGGTGCCCCACGGTGGGTGCCTGGTGGCTCTTCCCTGCAGGTGGCAGGAGGGGGACAGGAAGGGATCTGCCCTTCACTTAATCGTCCCTGACCGAGGCCATGTTCTTGGGCAGCTTCTGGGGACACTGTCAGCTCCTGCGGTGCAGGTCTGTAGGCTTGTTATTATAAAAAGTGGTGGTGAAACCGCTGGAAAGAGTGTCCTCCAGAAGGCGTCTGGCTCCCTCCCTGCCATTTTCTCCCAGAGCTACTGGGGACTACTGGGGGAGGCTCTCTATTAGCTGGGTTGGCAACAGCTTGGGGCTAACTTTCTGTCCTCATGAGGCTTGTCCCGGGTACAGAGGGAGAAACTGAGGCCACTTTGCAGAAGGAGGCAGAGGCAAGCAGAGAGAACAGGTGGTTATGAGGAGAGTTCTGGTGGCACAGAGACCCTGATTCTGGCCATTCTCTCTTCAGTCCCAAAAGCTCCCAGCCTTCCTCCTGCCCTGGGGCCTACCATTCCCCCTCTAAAGGCCTCAACTGCTGAACTGGGGTCTGAAGCAGCAGCCCAGGGTCCTGATAGATACTGGGAGTGGGCTCATGAGGTCACAAGGGGTGCGGATGGGCAGAGAGTGGGTCTCCAGCCTTGCACAAGGGTCTCTTTCAGCCCAGCTTCCTGATTTCAGAGTCTCCTACATCCCACCCTCCAATCTTCCCACTCTGCCTCTTAAAGCACAGGGCTGGCTTTGTCAGGCCCTCACTTACCCTTCAGGAGCTGTCCCTTGCTCTTAAGGTCAAGGTCATGCTCTTCAGGGGTGCCTGGGTAGCTCAGTCAGTTAAGTGTTTGCTTCCGGCTCAGGTCATGATCCCAGGATTCTGGGATTGAGCCCCGCATCAGGCTCCCTACTCAGTGGGGGGATCTGCTTCTCCCACTCCCTTTGCCTCTGCTTCCTCCCCCCTGCTCATGCTCTGTCTGTCTCTCTCTTTTGAATGAATGAATACAATCTTAAAAAAAAAAAAAAAAAGTCATGCTCTTCAGCCTGGAGAATGAATGGGCCCTAGAAGGCCTGGTTCCTGAGGGCCTCAGTCCTTCTTCTACGCCTCAGTTCTCCTTCTACCTGTGTCTCTGGCTGGATCATACTTCTGTGTGTTCCCGGCAGTCATTCTCTCTCTCTCTCTTCTCCAAGCCTTGAACGTGCTGTCTCCATAGCCTGGGTAACTTTCTTCCTCTTTTCTAGCTCGCTCCCACTGGAGGGGGGTTAACTAGATGACTCATCTTTCAGGCTGGGAATGAAACATCCCTTCCTCCCGGAAGCCCCCTTGCTTCCCTCCTCTGAGCTCAGCATCATGGGTAGCATAGCACCAGCCAGTTGTGCAAAGATCTGGATCCTCCTCCAGGAGGCTGGAGCTCCAGGAAGACAAAATGCAAGTCCACTCTGCACACCGCTGCCTGCCTTGGTCCTGCCGCAGGGCTCAGTAAGGACCCTTGTAGTTACAGAATGAATGCGCCCATTTAGCCGGTGCCAGGCAGTGTGAAGCACCACGGCCACAAAACCAAAACAGACTCAGGACCAAAACCTGATGCCAAGCTGACTATATCCCCCCCCAAAGGTCACTTTCCTTCAGGGCAAATGCAAACATTATCACCCACTTCTGTTGGAGGAAAGATAATGAGGGTGACAGTGTTTGTCAAATGCATTATGCAAATATTAATCTTTCAAATAACACTGGGTCACTAAGGCTCCACGTGCACAAATTGTTATGACAAATCTGATGGTGTTTCTTTAGGATGAAAATACAAACATCTCAGGTATAGGGCAGAGGGGCAACAGAAACGCACGTTTAATGAAATGCTACAACGTGCCAAATTCTTATCAGGGATATCCAAATGTTAATTTTCTACGTCAAAAACTTCACAACTTTTGTCAGAGTATTATTATGTATTTCATAAACTTTGTAAAAAAATTCTTTTGTTGCAAACGGCACGTTCCTCTTCGTACGTTGATCTCGAATCCAGCAAACGCGCTAAACTTCCTTATGATCTGTGGGTTCGCGTTTGGGTTTCGCAAAAGTCAAACACGGCGTATGCAAATAATGTCAGTTTTTCCTCTCCCGTCCCCATCTGTACACTTTCATTTCTTTTTGTTGTGAAGTGCTTTAGAAAAGACCTCCCATGTTGAATAGAAAATGATGCTGGCCGCCATCCTTGTCCTGTTCCTGCTCTTAAAGGGAAAGCTTTCAACATTTCACCACAAAATATTATGTTTGCTGTAGGCTTTTATTTTTTTACTAGAGTCTCTTTTATTCCTTTCATTTCTCGTTTGCCAAGGGTTTTTTTTATTTTTCTTTGCCATGAAAGGATGCCAACTTTCATCAAATGCTTTTGCTCAATCTATTCAGATGATCATCTCCTTTGAAAAGATCTAATGTGATGGATTACGTTAATTCATATACTAACACTAACCTAACATCGTATTCCCAGGAAAAACCAAACTTGGTCAAAATATGATTATCTAATTTATTCACTGCTGGCATTTTCTTGCAAAATTTTTAAAAAGACTTTTTTGCATTTACATTTTTGGGTGAGCCTGCTCCACAATTTTCCATTTATGGTGGGACTTGGGATTCAAAGTTTTGTTTGTCTCATAAATAGAAGTATTAACATAGGACCGGCATAATCTCTGTCTTAAATGTTGGCGAGAACTCACTTATAAAACCGTGTGGATAAAGTGCTTTATTTGTGGGAAGATTTCTACTCTTGATTAGACTCAATGGTGACGAAATTATGAAGAATTCAGAAATTTCTCTCTGGGTCAGTTTTGATAGTTATACAATTTTTTTCTAGGAATACAGTCAATTAATCTAGAACCTCAAATTTATTGGGATAAAGCTGTTCAATCTTCCATGCATTTGATCTTATTATTTCTGCAAAAGTTTCCCTTTCCCATTGCTTTCTATAGCTTATACATATGTGCTCTCTTGCTCTCCCTGTCTCTGTTCAGTTTTGCCAGAATCTCCTCCTGTTTTTACATTTTTTTCAAAGAGCAAGCATTTGGGCTCTGTCGATCCTGTCTATTATATGTGGGATTTAACCTTTCTGTGCCTCAGTTTCCTCATGTGATACTGGGAGATACAGTCTCCCAGGTGAACATGACTGGAGAGTTAATAAGGTCAGGAGCGGGTTGGAGGTTGGCCACAGCTGTCCACCAAGACAGTGACAGATGAAAAGCAGGGAGGGGCAAGGTGGGGCAGCTTGTGATCCAGGTAGTGGATGGAGGGGAGGTGAATTTTCTTGAACCATGTTGCTATGGACTGAACGTTGGTGCCCGCCAACCTTTCCCCCCAAGTTCATGTGTTGAAACCTAATCCCCAATGTTATGCTATTAGGAGGTGAAGGCCTTTGGAAGGTGTTTAGGTGGTAAGGGTGGGGCCCTCATGAACTGGATTAGTGTCCTTATAAAAGAGATCCCAGAGAGATCCCTTGTCCCTCCACTCTGTGAGGAGAAGAGGGAGAAGAGAGCTCTCACCAGACAACCAAATCTGCAGGCACCTTGACCTTGGACTTCTCAGCCTCCAAAACTGTGAGTGTAAACTTTTATTGTTTATAAGCCACCCAACCTTTTTGTTATAGCAATCCCAGCCGACTAAGACACACGTGGATGCCACAGACTTTCTTTGAGCCTCGAGCAATCTTCTTGGGAGGAAGGGATCCCAACAGTGGGGTGGACTGAACAAGGAGAATCTTTGGGGTTGGGGAGGGGCCCAGAAGGTCAGCCAGAGAGAGCACACCCTCCGTCAGGGACCTGTGGAGTACCATAAACACACTCACCTGTGCAGTGGGAGGGAGTTGGCATGTGTGTGCCCCCCGGGACCAGGACCTCCAGCAGAAGAAGAGCACACAGAGCGCCAACCAGGTAAAACACAGCTCCCCTTGTCCTGAAACAGCCCCAGAGGAAGGGCAGGAGGGAGACACGAGAACTATGCACCTCAGCTCCCCAACCCCTTCCCAGTGGGGGGCCCTGAACCCCAATGAGACCTGAGCTGGGAGAGAGGACCCGACTGGACCTTTTCATGCAGACAGTTGGGCAGACCTCAACTCCACGAGATGCTGTCATAGCTGAAGGTGAGCCCAAGGCCAAAGCAAATATATCTGATGTCCTCTAGGGAGCATGGGGGCTCAGCCGAGCTTGTTTGAAGGCAGGGCTGGGGGAATCGACACCATTCCTCTTTGTGCCCCATCAGATTTCACCCATCTAATGAACTAGTAACATATTTGCTGTGTAGTTTTGAGAAGAAAAAAAAATGAGGTCTAGGGACTCCCATCTCTCCATCTCCAGAAGCTTTAGGTTCTAGGGTTACTTATAATAGTAAAAATTTGAGAACAATCCAATCAACCTCACAGGATGGATTTGGTGAACTAAACTCAGTATCACTGCAGCCCCCTCCACCCCATCCCGCCACTTCTGTATAAAACCCTGCTCCAACATCGAGAATTCTGGGTCCACAGCCCAGCATGCATTTATTTAACTGTTCGATTCCAGTGTATGCATGTGGAGTGGTATCAGGACTGTGAATCCGTAGCCCTGTAGGAACCGCTTTATCAGCTAGAGTACAATTCTTACACACAGCTCCTTTCATCTCAGTCCCAGTACTACTTATGTCAGCACTTCCCCTCTGTTCCCTTTATTAAGGCTCTTTCATACATTTGTAATGCTCTTAGATTCTTTCATCGGTCTGTTTCCCATCCTGGGAGCTTCGAAACCCCAAGCTGGTATTTTAAAAATTTGCATACACTAAGATTAACTTTTTGCGCTGTAAAATTCTATAGGTTTTCACAAAGGCACAAGGTCATGTGTCCTCTGCCACAGTATTATACAACATCATTCTGACACCCTAACCCCTGCCCCCCCATCCTTCATCTACTCTAGTAGCTATGCCAGTGGCTAGGTGATCTGTCGACTGTCTAATAGCTTTATCTGCCCCAGAATGCCATACAAATGGAATCACATCACACAGCCTTTGGCCACTGGCTTCTTTCACTTAGCAATATGCACTGAAGTTTCACCCATATCTTTTTATAGCTTGATAACTCATTTTTTTAAATCACAGAATAATAATATTCCATTATATGGCTGTACCACAGTTTGTTTACTCATTCATCTATTTAAGGATGCCTTGATTGTTTCCAGTTGTTGGTGATTGTGAATAAAGCTGCTATAAATATTCATGTGCAGATTTTTGTTGTGGACACAAATTTTCAAGTCATTTGGGTAAGTGCCCACGAGCTTGAAGCTCTGTGAGAAATCGCCAGACTGTCTCCTGCCATGGCCGAGCCATTTTGCTTTCCTACCAGCAGTGAGGGTGCGTCCCTGTTGCTCTGCTTCCTTGCTAGCATTTGGTGCTGTCAGAGTTTTGGGTTTTCACCTTTCTAATAGGTGTGTTGACTCCTCACCATGTGGCCTCCAGGAGAGTCCCGTTTTCCAGCTAGCCCTCGCTGTTTCCAGGAGTTCCTCAAAATCACCACGAAGAGCTCCTCAGGTCACTTATGGGTCTGGTTGTTTCTGAGGAAGGTTTAATAAATGGAGTGTTTATAAAAGTGAGGTCAGAGTGAAGGGATGCAACCAGGTCAGGCTGGTGGACCAGCTGCACTCACCATGGGCAGGGCCTGAGCTCCATCTGTCCCCGGACCTCTGTCACCTTCTACTTTGGTAGACCACTGTGGCATTTTGAGTCCCCAGGAATTAGCGTCAAGTCAGATTCAGTGTCTAGGAGTCTCCCAAATGAACTCCCTTTTCCCAATAAGTGGCTGCAGGTTGCTTGGGGGAAGGCTGATGTATGTGCTTGTGGTGATGGTCCCTGGCCCCCTGTAAGGTGCCAAGCCTTCCTTCAATCAGAGGCATCTGCATCTGAGGCTGGACTTGGGTCTTGACATTGAGCGAGAGTCTTTGACTTTCCACTGTGGTGACTCAAGTGAGGTACGTGGCTAGCAGACATACGGTTTTGTTTTTTGGGGTTTTTATTGGCTCGTTTTTCAGTTAGACTAGGAATGTTCTAGTAGACTGCTCATCTACTTATTTTCTAGGGATGCCATGATCAATTAGCCATGATCAAGGATGCTAGCAGATAAGGTAACTGATGACCTGTACCTCCCTGTCATCTGATTCAGTAGGTGCTCCCACCTTAATTTGGGCTTCTGTTCCTCTAAATCCTGTTATCTCCAGCTCCATTGATTTCCATGAGCCCATTTTGGTAGCAGCTTTCACCCAAGGCCATACCTATCCTACAAAGAAGAGCAACTACAGAGCTTTTCAAAGATGCAGGGAAGGCATACACATTCCTTTCACTGATGGATTTCTCAGTGCCTTAGTTTCTTCTGGTGTTATCACACAGCACAGCTGAGGGTGAGTATGCAGGTTGCACAGGATAAACCAAGCCCAACATTTCAATCTTCCTAAGCCTTTGGATTCCCTCCTGCACATCACCCCTGGCTTCTCACCACATCAGAGCTCCCATATCACAGATGCAGAGCCTCATCAAATAAGACTTTCAGTCAACCAACCAAGGAAGCTGTGACCACCTCCATTTTTGTGAGCTAACAGATTATATCCAGAATTGCTGGTAAGGGCACTCATATCAATGAATTGGGGCCAATTTTGTGTTTCATGTCCTCCCTGGTCTAATAGCATCAGAGTCCACTCCTACATGCTCTCCAGGTTTGCCCCAATTTACACTAGCAAAGTCTTGCTTTGTTGTGTAAACTGTTTCTTCTGGGTCATAGTTCATACCTGTTCCTTTGGAGCATGCTGAGATTTGGTCCTAGCTTTGGGTCTAGCAGCAACAAGAGGCATTTTTCATGGCCCTCGAGGTGAGTGAGCTTCCCCTTTAAGGCCTATGCCCCAGGTGACTGTCACAGAGTTTTCAAGCAGAGGACAGCTGGTGTCTCCAGGCACTGGAGGGAAAGCCACTTTCATTGTCAAGTGGTGCCCGGAGTGGTTTAAGACTTCGGTATCATCTGGGTCCAACCAGATGTTCCCCTTCCAAGTTTCCAGATCTTGTTTTTTTTTTCTTTTTCTCCCCAAGAGAAGTGATTTCTCAAGGACCTAATTTTCACACAAGAAACTTGTCAAGACTATAAAGTCAATGGATGTTGGGATTCAGCAACCTGCTTAATTTTGTATGGAATTTCAGACACCGTCAGCATTGTGACTGCAAGAAAGAAGAGATTTGTTTAGGGCTGTCATAGCTAAGAGTTAAAGGACTGAGTTATGACTTTTCTTCTACATGCTCCGGGGCACTCAGGAGGGTCCCCCGCCACCCTCATATTGACTGTCACCACCATGACAGTCAAGTGTTGCGGACACATGAGCTCCCGAGGCACTTGTTTTAGTTGGCACTTCATCCTGACCAACGACAGGTGGTCATATTGCCATCAAAAGTCATTACTGAGATGCCAGTAATCCATGTCCTGATGAATCCCAATGCCACTGGAAGCCATGGATTACTAGCATACCATTTCCCAGTGGCAAGGGGTTCAGCACTGTGTTCATACCCAAGGGCATGACCAATCCGATCCCAAGATTCCTGTCTTTGTGGGTCTGTTGCCTGGGATCATACCTAGCCCCAATTCCTCATCAGCCAGGGTCCAAACAGGAGACAGAAACCACCTCGAATTTGGACAGGCAAAGTTCAATATAAATAATGATTAGCTACATAACTAGGGATTGCCTTTCAGGGCAAACAGATCTCTGAGGAAGGCAGGAGTGGTCACTACCTGTAGGGTTCTGTGCAGAGGGAACACATCTAGAAGAGCCTCCCTTGAACTTTGTCACCACCACCAGGGTGCAAGCCCCATCAGAGAGCATGTGTGACAGCCGCAGGATGGCGGGGGAGTTTGCTGGGGTGTGTGTGTGTGTGTGTGCCAGTGGAACTTGCTGGGGTATAGGTGAAGGCATCCACAGGGAGATGCACACCGAGGAACCTGTCACTGCCTGCTCACTGGGGTGGTGGACACCACTAGGTGTCCTGCAGGGCTTGCTTTTGCACCTTCAGGAACAATCAAAGAAGAGCACAGCAGAACCAAGAAGAGAAGCCACCATTGTTTCCTCCTGGGTTCCCCCTGTGGCAATTACACAAAGTTTTAACATCACCCATATGAGATACCGTATATATGATGACATACGTTATACACCCTCTAACATCATCTCTATAGGTGTCTATAGCTTTGTGTATCTGGGAAGGGAGACACGGAAGAGAATTCTGGTATAGCATGCAGGTGATGAAGGATTTGGAGCTGAGAGGCAGTAAGTGGATAAGTGATACCCTTAGGTACTCTACACTGTTGTGTGACCTGGAGCACGTTATTTGCCTTCTCTGAGTCTTGATTTCCTCTTCGTGAAGAGGGAGAGTTGCCGCCCTCCTGCTGGGTTGCCCTGAGGTCTGAGATGAGCATGTCCAGGGCCCTGCACACAGCTGGTGGTTAATTAGAAGAAGTGAACACAGGTTGGCAAATGGCTCCCCTCTGCATTTTGGGGTCTGGTTTCTGGACCTGTCCTCCAGTGGGGGTCATCCTGTCCCTGTCGGGGCCTTCCTGGGCTATGGAGTTGTGAACCAGAAGTTGAAGAAGTGCCTTGGGGGTTGGAGAGACCTGGGGCCCACTCCTTTCTCTTCTTACCTCACCATGAATCCTTGATAAGTTACCTACCCACTGTGAGCCTCAGTTTCCCACTTCGTCACCTGCTATGACCTTGACCCCGTACTTAGGTATGCTGGGAACAGCCCTGACTGGGTTCCCAGGAGAGCTGGAATCCAGCCCCCCCTCTGTCGCTAGCCTGCTGTGTGTCCTTCGGGGTTGTCGCTTCCTCCCAGGGGCTTGGTTTGCCCATCCGTCCAATGAGAGGGTTATACTTGGGTTTCCCAGGTGTCCCCCGCTTCCCCTAGCTCTTGATTCTCTGATTCTCCATCTCTCAACTCAGCAGACAGATGCCACTCAGTGGCACCACCTCACTTCCATGGGAGGCCACTGCAGGAGCTGCCACATTGAAAGGCTGGACACATCCGCAGTTCCTGCTTAATTACTCTGGCTTCTGTTTACCGCCTCCCCAATTCCCCGAGCAAACATCTCCATTACTGGGAGTAATTTACTAGCATCAGCTTCCACTGCGAGGAGTGGAAGCTTCGAGACATACCCTCACCCCGGTCCCCATAGCCTGGAGGGGCACGAAGACTATTTCGGGACTTTGGGGCCCTTAGGCCTGGCCCTTCCAATTTGCAGCACACCCCAGTCTCTTCTGGAATCTGTGGACTGCCGCAGAAGTGTTAGAGCATTAACTCAGGAGCCCGATGGACCTCGGTTTGGCCCTGCTGTGCCCCTCCCTCTGACCGCAGCTAGGGGGTTTGTGCGCGTGCCCTACTCCCCCACCCCCATTCCTGCCTGGAGGAGGCGCGGCCATCAGCCTTCAGGCTTTGCGCAGCAATGGGACTTGGAGGCAAGTTCCTGGGTGACTCCAGAAGGGGGCGTTCTCTGGGGCAGGTGCTTCACAAGGGCTTGTTTCTGGGTAGAGACCTGCCTGAGGGGGAAGCTGGGACCGGGGTGGCTTCTGTCTCTGCAGGCTCCGGTGGGATTCTCCTCCCCCTGGCTGGAGAGAGCATTGCCATGGGGCGCTGGTGAGACCCAAGGCAGGCTGGGACCGCAGCTGCTCATCTTTGGGGTTTGGCATTTGAGGTGCTCCCGCTGCCATGGCTCTCTGGGCCTGGTCCCCGGGGGTCCCGCTGCTCTGGGACCCGGGATAGAAGCCGCATCTGGGGAGATGGAGCCTCGGCCAGCCCAGCAGAGCCCAGAAGAGGCCTTGATTCATGAAGCGTGGACTTGGGTGGATTTGGAGGGTTTCCAATTGATTTCCAGGGGGAGGGGGACGGAGCTATGAGCTCCTAGCGTGGGCTTGCAGCCTGGCGGGGATCTGGGCCCTGCAGTGGGCAGGAAGCCACTGACCCGATCCAGGATCCCGAGAGGGAAGATAACGAGGTAAGGAAAACCCATCTGCGTGGGGCTGCTCTCGGGCCTTGGAGATGGACGTGCTGCTTCTGGGGCGCATGTGCAGCTCTGCAGCTGCTGGGGGCGAGGTGGGGAGAAGGTGCGGCCCTCTTCTGCTCTGCTCTGCTCCTGGCTCGGAGGAGGCTCCGCTTTGCAAAGGACGAGGTCTGCAGAGTCCTGGCAACTTCAGAACTCAGAGGTGATGTCCGGGGACCTGGGGGCTGGCTGTGCGACCTGTCCTCCCCACAGCCCCCAGCCGGCCCCTGTCCTGCAGCCCCCTCCCCCAGCTGGGCCCTGGGTCCCCTGCAGGCTCTGAACAAGGAAGGGAGGGGGGAACCACCTTCTCTGTGGGTTTGGGAAAGGAAGCCCTGGGTCCAAATTCCATGGGCTTCTTCCCCCTGCTGGCTGTAGGACCTCGGGTCAGCTCCATGCACGCCCGGGGCCTCAGTGTCCTCGTCTGTGAAACAGGAGGCTGTGGGATGAGATGAGATGCTGCATAAAGGGCGCAGCACAGCCCTTGGTGCACAGCAGGTGGGACGTGGCTCTGGGTGACAGATCCCCGGTAAAGAGCTGATTCCGATGGCCTCATCTGTGTGATTCTTGGATGCGTATCTTAGCCTCTCTGTGCCTCGGTTTCCTCAGCTGTAAAATGGGAAAGCTTTTAAGGTCTCAGACATAATTGAGGGACTTTCACAGGCCAGGCTTTATTCTACAGGCTTTGCAATAATCCCACAAAGGGAGATATCATTGTTAGCCCCGGTTTAGAAGTGAGGAAATAGGCTCAGACAGGAAAAATAACTTGTTCAAGGCCAACTAGATGTGGTAGAAGCAGGATTCAAACCCAAGTCTCTCTAACTTCGGAGTCGAAGTTCTTACCTGCAAGAAAATGTCACTTCCCACCTTATTACTAAGTATCAGCACAGGATTCAGGACTTACTGCTGAGACCACCTTCTGTTTAAGGTGAAGATGTTGAGGTCAGAGTTGGGGTGATTGGGCCCTGGAATAATCAGGGGAGACTTCCTGGAGGAGGTGGAGAGGTGGGCAGGACAGATCAGGTTGTGGTCCAGAGAAGGTGTCAGGGAGGCTCAGGGGGCACAGTGAGGGCTAGGCCAGGCCAAGGGCCCAGCCCTGGGGCTCACTTTGGGAGGTGGCCGTTGTGGCTAGAAAATGTTCAGAGCTGGCCTCAGGCTCTGATGTTCCCCAGTTATCCGTCGTTAGCACATTAACTGGTTTCTGTCTCTGTTAAGAAGTTGTATGTTTCCTCATAATTCAATGTCAAGGTTTTATCAATTCGGTGTCTCAGAGTCTATAATCAGGGGTGAGTTGTGGCTTTTCTCCTCTGCATTTACGTCGTTCTATTGACTTGTCCTTCATTATCGAGCTTGTAATTCTTTTCATGAGCTTGCATCGATTTCCATATCGCAGTCTCTCCTGATGCCCTTTTTCTTGGGAACTGTTTCACGTGTCCTCACATCAGGGTTAAAGCATTTTTACTTTGAACTTACTTTAACATAAAACCACATCAATACCTCCCCGGGGATGCCTGTGCGCCCTCCTGGGGTGGCTCCCCTTATCTCCTCAGACTGTTTTTGCCTTTTCACGTGTGGTGTGATTTCTTGTGGGGAGCGGGACGCGATGTGTCCAGTCATAGGAACCCCGGTAAACCCGTGTTTAATGTGAGGTTTTCTGTTGATCCGGCTAAGAGTGAAGCTCTGTTTCTGTTTGTGTAGTTGTGGTATCTGAGACCGGAGTTTCCTCCATCGTCCTGTTTCTGTCTTTCCTGTTTTGGGTTTTCCTAGAGACTCCTTAAATAGGGTCTGAGGCTTGAAGTTCTTTTAGCTGTAATCCTGTCACCAAACGGGGCGGGGGAGGGGGCTACTGTAGTGGCATGGGCGTGGGGGCAGGGAAGGGGGAGGTATTCTGGTGGCTCTTCCTGGAGCTTGACTTGGGCATTCCCCCTCTCCCAGGTAGCTAGGCTCTGGTAAAATCGGTTCCCTTGCAGCAGGCCTTCTTCAGGAGAACAGAATTCTCAGCGCCTATTTCAAAATGGTTATTTTCCCTTCTCCCTGCTGGGAAGTAGGAGGGGACTTTACTCTCTCCTCACATTCAGAACCTGGTGGGGCTCCTGTGGGTAAGGCTCATGAAAGGACAGGGAGCCTTTCATGATTTGGCTGCTTTGGAGTTTTTCATCTTTCAAGCTAAGTGACGCTGAGCCTCCCGCCATTCATCAAGTACAGTGGAAAGTGTTTCCAAAGATGCCAGCCCCAATTATGGCCTTGTGTTCCCACTAAACAGTGACCGTAGGTATCTGCTTGCCTCTACCAGTTGTCTGCGGTCTCAGTTCTCTGATGCGTCTGAGAAGATGGTTTTCAGTTGGCTCAGCATTTTTTTCTCATTGTGAGGATGAGAATGACAACTTCCATGCTCTTCACAGTAATTTGCAAAATGCAGATCTTGTAAGTGTTTTGTTACGTGGGAAGCTAAGTAAGCTGTTTCCTTTGGAGACTGTGTCATTGTGTTCTAAAGGTCAGGTCCCACATGTTCACTGCCAGTACCTAGAAATACAATGAATTTTGTGTGCTGATCTTTTATCCTGTAACCTTGCCCTGTCCACTTATTAGTTCCAGGAAGGTTTTCTCTTGTTGCTGTTGATTTGGTAGATTCCTTGTGATTTTCTATGAAGAGAGTAATACCACCTCCAAATAGAAGTTTTATTTCTTTCTTTCAAATCTCTATGTCTTTTATTTCTTTTTCTTGCCTTATTGCGTGGCTTTCTCATCTAGTAATAGAAATATGAGTGATGAGAGTGGGCATCCCGCCCTGTTCCTGATTTTTGGGGCAGACATTCCGGTATGCACCACTAAATATGACATCAACTGTGGGATTTTTTTTTTTAATTTTATTTTTATTCTTTGCCCAAGGGGTACAGGTCTGTGAATCATCAGGCTTACATCTTTCACAGCATTCACCAAAGCACAAACCCTCCCCAATGTCCATAACCCATCCACCCTATCCCTACCCTCCCACCCCCCAGTAACCCTCAGTTTGTTTTGTGAGATTAGGAGTCTCTTATGGTTTGTGTCCTTCCCCATCCCATCTTGAACTGTGGGATTTTTGCAGCTGTTCTTAATCAAGTTTAAGAAGCACCCTTCAATTTCTATTTTTTACAAGAGTTTTTATTTTTTTATTTATTATTTTTTTAAAATTTATTTTTATTATTATTATTTGCCCCAGGGGTACAGGTCTGTGAATCATCAAGAGTTTTTGTTTTTTGGTTTTTTTTTTTTTTTGGAACAACAAATGGGTATTGAGTAATGCCACATACTTTCTCTGTGCCAACTGATAAGATTGTGTGATTTTTCTTCTCTAGCCTATTAATAACCTGGATTATGTTCGTAGATTTTTGAGTGTTGAACCAGCCTTGCAAACCTGTAATACATTCCACTTGCATATGGTACATAATTATTTTTATATGTTGTTGGATTTGATTGCTAATAACTTTTTTAAAAAAGATTTTTGGGTCTAAGTTTGTGAAAGATATTGGTCTATCCTTTTACCTTTTTTTTCTACTCTGGTAACAGCCTATCAATGGATTCATCCATTGCTTTGGAAAGGGTTCCCTCCTCTTCTATGTTCTAGAAGAGATTGTATAGCATTGGTGTTAATTTTTTTTTTAATGTGTAGAATTCTCCAATGATACCATCTAAGCCCAGAGATTTCTTCTGGAGGGGCTTTTAAATTATTACCTCACTTTCTTTAATGTATTCTGATGACCTATCTCATCTTGGTTGAGTTTGGTAATTTGGGGTTTTCAAGGAATTGGACTATTTCTTCTAAGTTGTCCAGCTTATGATGGTAAACTTGTTAATAGTATTTTCTGAAATCTTTTAATGGCTGCAGGATTTACAGTGATATCCTTTATTGTTGGGCTGGAGGGAGATGGAGGCTATATAAAAGAGGAAGTCCAAGACTGCTGACCCTCCCGACAAAACCTCTGCAGCTAACACAACTTCAGGAAACCATAACCTAAGCAAAAAACCTGAAAACTTAAGCAACTCCAAGAAACCAGAACTTAAGCCAGACAACCGAAACACTTCGCCCCCGCCTGTCTGAACTTTCTTCACCCCCTGCCGTTCCCAATATATACCCTTGTCACCCTGCCTTGGGCGCGACTTCCCCGACTCCCTTCTCTTGGAGTCGCGGCACCTCGCCCGAGGGCGTCTCTATTAAATCTCCCCTTGTGCCTATTCGTCTGGTGCTTTGTTTAATCCGCCCTTACTGGGAGGGCTACCGGGAAACCTTACACTTTATGTCACTCCTGGGACTGGTATATTGTCTCTTCTCTCTCTTTGTTTCCGTCAGTCTTGCCAGAAGTTTATCAATTTTATTGATTTGTTTGAAAAGCAGTTTTTTGTTATTGTTGTTGTTGTCTTTGGTTTTTCTCTATTGTTTTCTTATTTTCAATGTCATCAATGTCCACTTATCTTTATAATTCTTGCTTTGGGTTTATTTTGCTGTTCTTTTCCTGGTTTACTGAAGTCAGAGCTTAGACGATTGATCTGAGACCTTTCCTCATTTCTAATGTAAGCATTTAGTGCTATGAACTTCCCTCTCATGCTGACTTAGATGTATCCTAGATATTTTGATATGTTATATTTTTGTTTTCATTTATTCTCTGTAACTTTTTAAAAAAATTACTTTTGAGACTTCCTCTTTGGCCCATGAATTATGTAGAGGTACGTTGTTTAAATTCTATATATTTAGAGATTTTCCCTGTTGTTATTGGTTCCTAATTTGATTCCAATATGACCAGAGAACACACTCTGTACCATTCCAATTTTTAGAAGTGTATTGGGTTTTGTTTTATGGCCTGCACTGTCAAGGTATGGTCTGTCTTGGTAAATGTTTTTGGAGTACTTCAAAACTGTGTGTTCTGATATTGTCAGGTGTTGTGTTCTATGTAGGTCAGTTAGATCTTGCTGGTTGATTGTGTTGCTTAGATCTTCTATAGTTTTGCTCTATAATATTGTTTTGTTTCTTTTTTGAAACTTCTCTTTCTTTGCTGAGATTTCCTATTTTTTTCATTTGCTGCAAGAGAATTTGTGATTAATATTTGAAACATTTTGAAATGGCTGCTTTAAAATCCTTGTCAAATTAATTCCAGCATCTGATTCTTCTTGGTGTTTGGCATCAGTTGATTATCTTTGTTAATTTAAGTTTTTTTTTTTTTTTTTTTTAAAGATTTTATTTATTTATTTCACAGAGGGAGAGAGATCACAAGGAGGCAGAGAGGCAGGCAGAGAGAGAGGGGGAAGCAGGCTCCCCGCTGAGCAGGGAGCCCGATGCGGGCCTCGATCCCAGGACCCTGAGATCATGACCTGAGCCGAAAGCAGAGGCTTTAACCCACTGAGCCACCCAGGCGCCCTGTTAATTTAAGTTTTAATTGTCTTGGTTTTGGATATGATGAGTAATATATTTTTTTATATCCTGCACATTCCATCTACTCTGTTAGGGAGGCCTAGGTGCTATCTAAATCTTATTTTAGCAGGCACCCCCCCCCCCACCATTTGGGTTTAGCATGTGGGTTCTTGGCCTGCTCTTGTGGGCTGTGGTCCCAGAGACAGCTTTGATCATCAGAGCATTATGCTATTTTGGTCTGCTTGACTTATCTGGTGTTGTCTTGGTTCCCACTAGTCCCCTCTGCAGCTACCTGAGGGGATGTCAGGGGCTCTTTAGGCTTGCTGTGGTGGGCGGGGCTATGGTGGGGCTCCCCTACTTAGTGGTGCTTTCTGGCTTCCCTGAGGTCTCTGGTGAGGGAGAAGAGTGTCAGGTTCATGGAGACACAGAAGCTTCCTGGACTGGGACATTGGTGACAGGGCCCCTGTTTCTGGTTTGCTCACCCACCCCAAACCCGAGAATGCTTTGACATGGCTTACAAAAATAAAGCATTGCACTCTAAGCTATTTCAAGTGACTCAGTGCTGCTTGCAATGGACACCCTCACTCCATTTCTGAGCGTGTATCCGCATGTATGAACCCTCAAGCCTGGGGCGGGGAGACTGAGAGCAAGGGCATCAAGAGGCTGTCGCTTGGCCATAAGACTCAGAGACTGTGGACATAGAGAACATGTCTAATTGGTCACGTTAAGAGATGGCTGGCTGTCCAAGTGTCAGTGGTGTGGGTTTAATTACTTCAGTTTTTAACCTCCTCCACCTCAAGGAAGGGCTTTGGAACCTATACTCAGACGCCAATCCTTGCTCAATGACTCACCAGCTGGTGTCTCTGGGTCTGTCTTCTCATCTCACGGAAGGAGAGAGAAAAGCCCTCCCCTTGAGGCGTGGCTCACAGGACGCTGAGGTGGAATGCTGAGCATAGCAAGGGGCTCCTGGTGGATCCTGCTCAGTGACCACCGGCAATTATCATGATCTGGCAAATTCAAGATAATGAGGATGTCTGTTTTAATAGTGATAATGAGATAATAATGATGCTTCGATTAGGACTAATGATGTTGTGTTTAGAAAACAGGCCTTGACGAACCCAGCCTGGGTCTGAATCCCGACTCCAGTGCTTACTCACCGGAGGGACACAGGGCAAGCTATTTACGGCTCTACGCCTCTGGTTCCTCATCTGCAACGTGAGGATGGTGATGGGACCTAGGTCATGGATGAGCTGTGTGAAGGGCTCAAAAGGGTCCTTGGAAGGCTGTAAGGGCTCAGTAAACGTTGGCTACAGTTTGCCATGAAGGCAGAGATCTTTGTGTTTTGCTCATGGCTGCATCCCTGGACCCCCAGAGCCTAGCAGTGGGCTTGGCACACAGGCGTGCTCTGTCCTGACGTGGTGGGCCTCAGCCTGGCTGCCAGCCTGGCTGCCGGGCTGGGTCTGCTTCCCGGCTGTGTGCAGAGACAGCCAGGGAGCCCCACGTCTGCTCTGGGCGGCTGAGGAAACCTCATTCTCGGTGCCAGGCTCGAAGGCGCAGGTTTGAGCTGCCTCCCCCCAGGCGCCATCACTGAGGCGCTGGCCCCTCTCTCTGCCCCCCTACCCCCCACCCGGACATGAGACTAATGGTCAGTCCAGAGTCACTTGCATCCGCAGGGTTTCCTGGGCTGGAGTGTGGGCAGAACCAGTGGCCAGAGAGCGGAAGGGAGGACCCCCTTCCACCAAGATCCTTTCTCTTTGCTGCCTGAGATTCTTAGTGCTCATTTCTTGGAAAATAGAAGAGGCTGACTGGGGGGCTGAGCAACTGCTCTTCCCACTCCCCTCCCTCAGCCAATCACTGCAGTGAGAGGGGGCTTCAAGGCCTTTCCTGGGTATAGTTTTGATGGGAGAGGGGGAACAGAGCATAGAGTCTGAGGTCCTGGGAGACAGAAGGTGCTGGAAGGGAGAGAAGATGCTAATATCTACCTCCACCCACCTGCCCTCAGCATGTTGTCCTGCTTATTGGGACCTTTGGCTCAGACTCACCAGTGGCCCCATTGGGGGTGAATCAGTCACCTGGGGCTGCCATAGCCAGAGACCACAAACCGTGTGGCTTAAACAACAGAAATATGTTTTCTCTCTTGGTACTGGAGTTGGAAGTCCAAGATCAAGGTATGGGCAGGCCTGTTTCCCTGAGGCCTCTTTCCTGGGCTTGCAGGTGGCCGTCTGCTCTCTCTGGCCTCACGTGGCCTTCTCTCTGTGTGCACACCCCTAGTGTCTCTTCCTCTTCTTAAAAGGACACTGGTCCTATTGGATCAGGGCCCCATCCTTGTGACCCCATTTAACCTTAATTCCTCCCTTAAAGGCCTGATTTCCACCCATTAGGGATCACAATGCACAGGGAATATCTGTGGGGCCTCTGGCTCTAAACTCTCCCTCTCTCCCTTTATCTCTGAAGGTGTCTGGTTCAGGCCTCTCATTTCACCCTTGGAAAATGAGGCTCAGAGAGGGCACTGACCTGCCTCAGGTCACACAGCAAGTAGAGAGTGGCTTTAGGAGGAGAGCAGAACCTGCTGACTCTGGCCCAGAACTTTCCCTGATGCCAGTGATCAGGACTGCTGGGCTGGTGGGCTGCTGGCACTGGGCCACATGGCCACAGGGACCCAGTGTCGGTGGTGAGAGGTCCTCAGTGCCAAGTGGCTGCTTTTGTCTCAAGTCTGGCTTTTATTTCTCTCTCTGAGTGGTTCCAATTTCAGGATTTTTTTTTAAATCTGTGTTTTCATTCTCTCATCTTTCATTGTGCTTTCTCTCTGGGTAATCTGAGACTTGCAGGCAGCTAAGTATGACGTGTACATTCAAATGAAATGAAATGAAAATATAATTGAACATATTTCTTTCATGTCTGAGCAGTAGATTAATTCCCTGGCATATCCTATTTCCTCTTTATTCCCTCCATTTTTTTCTCTGAGATTTTTCTTCCTCTCCCTACAGTCTCCAGGATTTGAATGCCCCATGGTCCCCGCTCACTGGAGAGACACCGATGGTCCTAACTTTACAGCCCGAGCCCCCATGATCAATAGATGATGCTCCTGGGGCAGAGGAGAGGGACCTGCAGGTGCCACAGGGGCCTGGGAGGGTTGCCAGCCCCGGGCAGGGAGACGATGGGTCTCTGCTGATGATGTGCATGTCTGCCGATGAGAGTGTCCACGGGCAGGGCTGGGGGTCTCCTGTGGATGCCCCTGTCATGTAGGCAGGGACCCCCGGGCAAACACACCTGTCCCTGCACACACACTGGAAAAAGGCAGGTCCTTCTTTGTTGTCCTAGAACTAAGCCCGGATGTTTGTGATCATGACTTTCAGCCAAAGCAGCCGTGGTGGGTCCCCAGTGAAGGTGGGATCAGCAGAGATGCTCTGGACGTGGCCGTGAAGCGTGGGCTCAGCCTGGGGGGATGGCGAGAACATCAGATGGAGGCAGCAAGAAGGGTTTACTTGCTGCATGACCTTGGGCGAGTGTCCCAACCTCTGGAGCCTCACGTCCGCATCTGGAATATGGGCGCACGTCAGTGCTCAGGACAAGGTGGCGGGAGATGAACAGAAGCAACACCAGGGCTGTCAGCACGATGCCTGGCCTGGGGGGGGGGTCCCGAGTAAATGGGGGCTGGTACTGGTCGTTCCTCTCTCCCTCCCTCCCCCCTCTCTCCCCCCTCATCCCTCCTTCCCTTCATCCTTCTTCCATCCAACCCTCTTTGCGAGCTGCTCTATGCCAGGCTGCACGCCAGGCACTGGGGAGAGAAGAAAACCTCCAGTCAACTCTGGTGGCTCAGGGTCTGGCAGTGACACTGAAATAATCCCCGTCAGGGAACAGAAGCTGGGTTTTCTGGGGACGGAGAAGGGACGAGCAGAGTGGGCACCAGAGGGAACCAGAGAGGGCCTCCTGGAGGAGGTGACCCTTGAGCTGAGCCTTGAAGGGGGCTTGAGTTTCAGGGGCGGGGGCGGGGGAGGGGCATTCCAGGAGAGGGGACAGCAGGGGACAGGCAGTGGAGCATGAAGCGTGTGGCAGGTTGGGGACCAGGCGCTGCTCTGGGGGCTACAGCTGTGAACCCCACAAACGACACTCCTTGGCTCACAGCCCATGGGGGGCACAGATGTTCACCAAACAACTGGCAAGCTGCCCTGTGATTAGGGTGCTGAGGACGAGCTTCCCAGGTCTCCACCTTGTCAGGAAAGTGAAGGAAGGCTTCCCTGAGGAGGGGATACCTGCACTGAGATCTGAGGAGTGAGGAGTGGAAGCTCTGGGAACATGAGGAGGAGGCGTGTTCCAGGCCATGGGGACAGCATGTGCAAAGGCCCTGTGGTGAGAGGGAGGGCGGTGAATTCAGGGCCTGAATGGTGGTCCCCAAAGCTGGGTAGAAACTTAAAAGGTACGGAGGAGGTGAAGAAGAAGCTGTAGGGAGTGAAAGGGGCTGAAGATGACCCCAGGGTTCCTGGTAGAGGTGAAGCCTCCAGTGCAATCATGACCCAGGAGTCAGGGTTGGGGGGAAGGTCATGATCACCAAGGTCATGTCTCTGTGGTCTTTCCCTTCTGACCTTCCAGGTATAAAAGGTTTTTTCTTGCCTTTTCATCCAGTGTCTTCTCTGCCCCTCCTGCCCCTAAGGGGTGCATCCCTAGGGGGCACAGAAGAGAGAGGCCCAGAGAGGGAGTGCGATTTCCCAAGGTCACACAGCAAGCTTGGGCAGAGCTGGAGACAGTTCCCAGAGCGGGGCCTTCCCTCCACATTGTCACCCACTGCGCCCGAGACATCACAGTCATGGGTGAGGTCTCCACTCTCCAGGCTCTGCCCTGCAGGCTGCGGCCCACAGCTCCGTCACCCCCTGAATGAACAGCTGAAGAGCCCTCGCATTTAAGGAATCAGTTTTTCAAATGGTTCCAAAAGAAGTTGATAAATGGGTCTTGTCCTTTCCTGGGAGATTTTAGATTGCCTTTTTCTTTATTACTTTTATTCATCTTTTATGGCTGTCTCTCTAACACACAGATTCCCCATGCCTCGTGGCGGCCCGAGGTCCCGGGAAAACTGCTCCCGCAGGGCTGAGGGCACCTGTCAGGAGGTGGCCCTGGGCTTCCCTGCAGGGCTGGTGCCGGGAGCTGTGGCAAGGCGGGGCTCCTTGCCTAGCCCCCCCAAGTCAGCCCTGGGACTCGCCCTCCAGTCGGGGGGTGGGGGGGTGCTGGTGAGCTCCCTGTCCCTAGAGGTCCCCAGAGCCTGGGCAATGCTTTGCGGGAACCGAGGCATGGAGCGCGGGACTGGGGCCGTGACGGGGACTTCAGCTCTGCACCCTCCACACCCAGCCCTTCATAGACTTGGGGGAGTTGGGAGGGGGGGAGAGAAGGAAGCGGCAGTTACCACATGGGTGGGGGCCCTTCGGGGTCCGATTCACCCCCCTCTATTGCCAGTTCCGGCCCCCATCTCATCCCAAGCCTGAGGCTGTGTTTTCCCATTTCACGGAGGAGGAAGCTGAGGCTCAGAGGGGTTCAGTGAGGCAGGAAGCGGCAGAGCGGCGTTTTAACCCAGGCCCGCCTGCTTCTTTCTCCAAAGCCCGACTGTGGCCAAGAGAACAAAGCTGCTCGGCAGTGAGCCCTCCCCTGGTGCCAGGCTCGGAGCAAAGCCCTTCCCGTGCTGAATCCCAGCTCACCCGGGCCAGGGCCTCTGTGCTGGGTACTTGCACCAGTACTTCTCAGATGAGGAACCTGAGGCTCAGAGAGGTCAAGTTATTTGCCTGAGGACACACAGCTGCTGAACAGTGGCGCTGGGGTTCACTCCCAGGTCTGTCACTGCAGTCTGTGCTGTAACCACTGCACCACACTGCCCCACCCCCAAAGTTCTTCTTGGGGTCCCCCCAGCTCCTCCACCCTGACCTTTAGACCCACTAGGAAAGGTCTTGACCCCAGGGTTCATTTGCATAAAAAACAGGTTATAAAATTCTAGAGGGTGAGGAGTACTTTATTTACTTTCAGCTCTTCTGTCCCTTAAGAATTGCTGAATGAGTGAGTGACTGAGTGAATGAATACAGACTCTCTGCAGCCTGGTAGGCCATGATCAGGGAGGTGGGAGGTGGTCGGGGAGGTGGGAGGTGGGCAGGCAGGTTGGAAGTGATCAGGGAGGTGGTCAGGGAGGTGGGAGGTGCTTGGGCAGACAGGAGGCTGTCTGGCAGGTAGGAAGATAGGAGGCAGGTGGGAGGTGGGTAGGCAGGTGGGAGGAGGGAAGCAGGAGGGAGGAGGGAGGCAGGTGGGAGTTGGGCAGGTTTGTAGGAGAGGGGTAGGCCAGTGAAGACCTACCCTTCCATGGCAGGCCCCATCTGAGGTCCTGTGGTCCCCTGGGGAGAAAGATTCGGTCACTTCCTTAGGGAGCCCACCCAGGGTCCCCTCCCTCCTGTGCTCCTTCCTGTCTCACCTGATTCCCACTGATCACGAGGGAGCGAATGGGTGGATGTGGGAGTGGTCGGTAGTATTTCTGGCAACCACGTGGGCTGTCTCTGCGCAGTTAATTTATTCCCACTGCAGCCCGCTCTCACACCTTTGCCTATCTCCTGCAGACACCTGAACTCCTCGGCAGCTTGTCCTGCGTCCAAAACCAGGACCTCCCTGGGCCCCGGCTCTGTTTCTGAGTCCAGGTTCTGCAGCAGAGCTGGGGCCCCAGGGGCCCCGACGGGCCATCCTCTTCCGCCCTAGCTCCTGCCCAGGTGCCTGCTTTTTAGGTGTAAGAGTTTCTCCGAGTCCACGTGCCAGACTCTGCCTCAGAACAACCAAGCTGGGGGTTTGCACCAAGGCAGGTCTTGGGGTCTGTCTCCAGGGTGCTGATTTGGAATCTCTGGAGGCTGGCCAGAGAATCTGCACCTTTAAGAAGCACCGAGGAGATTGAAAATGAGACCCTAGATCAGGTTGACAGAAAGGCCTGCGTGTGGGACCGAGCTCTGTGGCATAACCTGACTGTGATCCGGGCATTTGGGAACTATTCCAAGTCCACTATGCTCTGCCAAATGCACAAACTCTCCAAATCAGGCTTTGTCCTGCCCTGCCTGAAGTCCACACCATGTGCCCCAGGACCTTTGCTCCCTTTGTGTCTACCAGTTCCACTATCTTTACGTATCTCTTCCCTTCAATATCCAGCTAAAATGCCACCTCCTCCTGGAAGCCTTCCCTGATCCCCCAGATGGTAGCCATTTATTAATTTGTTTTTTTGGCTCTATGTATTCATCATGCATTTATTCAACTCTTCCTATAATCCAAGGTTTGTACTTAGGGTACCCTTTGCCTTGTCTCTGTGTCTTCACTACATTACCTTTCACATGTTTTCCAGGTGCTGCCCTGGTTGGAAACTGGAATAGAACAGGCACAGTCCCAAGCTCCATGGTGCCCACACTCCCAAGCTCTGTTGATGCTGAGGCTCCCAGGGAAGAGGGGCCATACCTGACTCATCTCCAAGCACCTGGGTCCCCAGCTTGGGGCCCAAGACCTACAGGGAATGCAGCAAATAGTGGGCACCATCACCCCACCCCCCCAGGGCTGCCCTGCTTGATCACCTGCTTCCAAAGCCCCATGATGGGGGTTCCCAGGCATCAGAACCGTCAGCTGGCCTGTCCCAAAAGGAGATGCTACAAAGGTTGCTCCTCCTGAGGAACACATCCCTTTGGGCCCCAAGGTCTCCTCCTTGTTCCAGAGGCCCCTGAGAAATGCCACCATCTTACCCCAAAGCTTCTGGGAGCTGCTGCGCTGGGAGTCTGGGAGCAGGTGTCCAGGAGCAAGGAGTGGGTCCCAGAGGTAGGGGCGAGGAGGTGGGGGAGAAGGGAAGAGGAGGCTAATGATGCTGAGTCTAACGTACACAGGCTGACTGTTCAGTGTGCCCTGGGGCCGTGGTCCTACGCTTTCTGCCTGTACCACCTTGGTCCTTATAGCAGCGATATGAGCCAGGCGCTCTTGTCATTTCACTTTTCAGAGGAGGAAACCGAGGCACAGCATGGGTGAGTAGCAGAGCTGGGACTTTCATCCAGAGCCTGGCTCTGAAAGGGAAGGAGCACCGCCCACCATGCTGCCTGCCTTGGGCCCCAGGTGGTCAGGGATGGGCCTGGGTCTCTTGGACACTGACAGTGACGGGAGCAAGGGGAAGGAGCTGTTCAAGGGCATGATCCTAGTCAGGAAGAGGCAGCGAAATTGCTCTCAGTGCAACTCACACTGATCCACATGTTATTTGTTTCTGGGGCCTGGAGGTGCTGCAGTGGGGAGACCGGGGTGAGCCTGTGACCCCACTTGGTGTCCTGAACAGCCGGGGAGACCTTGAAGCTGTATTTATTGGAGAGAGAGCAGGCTTGGTTCCAGTCCAGTGGGGGTGGGGAAGAGTTCACTGTCCAGTCCTGAAGTCACCCTCCAGCTCTGGGACAGCCGGGGGGACGCTGTCCCTTGTCAGCGTGTGGTTTCCACATCAGTTCTCTGAGTCTTTATAAAGGAAGATGGATAAAACCTCACTTCACAGGGCTGACCAAGAACGCTCACCGAGAGCTGAGTGCGGGTTCTGGGAACAACGCCCAGTGGGTATCGGGGGAACCTTAGCAGCTGGGCACCCCCTCGCTGGGAGAAGGGAGGTCGGGATGGCGGTGCGGGAAGCGGGGGAGCCTGGCAGGACAAGGAGAGGGCTCCAGGGGTTGACGCTCACTGGCGTCAGGACGTGGACACGGTCCATACGTACATTCTCCCACTGAATGCTACGAACTGGTTCAGGTGGGGATGGTTATTAGACCCAATCTACAGATGTGGACACAGAGGCCCACCAGATGAAGCCCTAAGTCCCAGGGCTGCTAACCGGCCGCAGCCAGGATAGGGACCTCGGTTTGCCGACTCCAAAGTCCCCGTCCTGTGGAAGCGCCTCCCGGGTCTGCGTGGAAGGTCCCAGGGACGGGGTGGGGAGCTCCCATGGCCCCCCGGGCCCCCTCAGCCCTCCTGGGAGTGTTTATGCGGGCTCATCATTACCCAGTGTGATTGGTCCTAACGAGGACTGAGGCTCCAGCACTGATCAGGGACAGCGTCTGTCCCCGAGCTGGGACTTCAGCGGGGTTCCCGTGGCCCAGCGGCACCTGCAGCAGAAGGGGACCGGGACA
>LNAC01000035.1:3989012-4001754 GCA_002007465.1 Ailurus styani | reverse complement strand
CCCCTCCCCAAGCCTGCTGTGTCCTCAGCTCTGCCAGTTTGAGTCTCCTGAGCCCTCGGGCTTCACTCTCCCTCCTTCCCCGCCTCCCTTCCCTCAGCTTCCCTTGTTTACTCTCGGTCACGCCCCCTGGACACCTGGCAGCCCCTCCCTGCCCCTCCCCGCCCACGGTCATCTGAGCCTTGGCAGTGGAGAGCCCGGGGCCCTTGCCGCCTAGCCTCTCACCAGCCCTGTGATGGGGAATGAGTTNTTCCCTTTTTTTTTTTTTTTTCCGTTTTTGAGCTTCGGTTCTCTACATCTCAAATGAAGGTCATGACACCCGCCTCGCAGGGGCTGTGTTACAAAGAAATGAGAAATGTATTGAAGTGCTCCACTGACACCCAGTATTTAGTATCTGCTCAGTACATGGCTTCCGGGGCCTGTCACTTCCCTTTCCCCAAACACTACTGATACCCGAATATTTCTTACTATTGGTAACATCACAAGTGCCAGCTGAAGCCCCCATGCCCAGCCCCTGATGACTCATCCACAGCTGTCTGTACTGCTTCATCCTCTTTAGACCCTCACCCCACCCCCACTGAGCTCCAGACTTTCCAGAACACTCGCTGCTCCTCAAGCGTGCCTCACTTTGCTCAAGGTGCATCCTCTGTGTGGAATTATCTTCCTCGGGGACCCCTGACCCGCAGCCCTGACCATGAGCCCAGAGCCTAACCCCACTTTTCCTCTGGGCCCAACTCTAAGCACACCATCTCCAGGAAGCCTTCCAGGATGCCCCAGAAAATCAGACCTTCTCCCTCCTGTGATGTCCTGTGCCTCCCAGTGCTGTCAGCCCCTGTCTTTAGGCAGCCACCTCTCTTCAGATACAGGTCTGACTTCTACCTTCCCCTGAGCCACAGCTCCATTCAGCTGGAGAGTGAGGGCCACACAGGCCTCTGGACACACCTCTGGACTGTGGTCCCAAGTATCCCCCTTTGGGCAGGCTCAGTGTCCACGCCGTACCCCTCCTGGCTGTGTACTCTGGGCCGGCCTCACGTGAGCCCTCATGGTCTCAGGATCCCAGAGTCTATGCTTCCTGGAGTCTGGGCTTCTCAGGGCCTGTGGGTCTAAAACATGCCTCTTCTGTGGTCTGCAGACTCCCCGGGGCTCTGACTGTGGGAGTCCATGGGTCTAAGCTGCTCTGGTTCTGTGAGCAGGGGAATCTGGGGGCGGGTGGGACGCTGGCTGCTAAAGTCTACACTTTGTTTCTGAAGTGTATGCTTTGGTGAGTCTGAGACACTTGTGACCTTGAGGGGGGGTGAGTCACGGTGCCCTCAAATGCCCCGAGAGCTGGCTTGGCACCTGTCTGAATCCCGGCCACCTGGGGGTAGAAAATGGGTTTGAATCTGGCCCCACCGCTCAGCAGTTGTGTGAACCTCGATGCTCTGACCCTCAGTTTCCTCCTCTGTGTAATGGAGTGGATGACAGGGGACAGTGGTGATGCCACTGGACAGCGGGGCCATGCGGGTGAGGGCCTGCACACAGGACACTGGTGGTGGGCCTGCGTCTGAAAGCAGCAAGGGGAGGGCCAAGTGCATTTCTTCCCCTCCGGGTGGGATGTCAGCAGCCAGTTTGAACCTGGGGTTCAGATCCATGCTGTCCAATAAAGACATAATGAAGCCATATGTGCAGTTTTAAATTGTGTAGTAGTCACATTACAAAAGTTAATAAAGTGAAATTTACTTTAAGAACATGTTTTATTGAACCTAATACATCATTTCAACTTGTAATACTATTAGAATATTAATAATGAGATAGTATGCATTTTATCCATACTCAGCCCTAAATTCTGGGGTCTTTTAGGCTCACAGTACATCTCTGCTCAGGCCAGCCGGGGGCTGCCGCACTGGACAGCCCCGGCCAGGGTCCGCAGAGGCCTCGCATCCACGTAGGGAATGGGCTGGGTCTTCCTGGTGGCGGAGGGACCCATGTGGGGCTTCCCTGTCCATTCACCTACTGTCACAGCCCTTCTGAGCCTAAGTTCCCAGTGACCGCTGGCTTTCGTTCAATTCCGGGCTCCGCCTCTTCTTGGTCAGGTGACCTTGGACCAGTGACTTCAAGGTTGTGGGAAGATTTAAGATGGTGCCGGTAAAGCCCTCAGCACTGCGCTGTGCCTGTCATTCGGCAGACGGTGGCCTGGGTTACAATGCATTGTTTTCGTTACTCTGCCACCTCGCAGGGCACCGACTCAGCCCTATAAGCGTGTGTCTCCCCCTGCCGACCCTTGGCGCCATCCCCTGCTGGTTGAACTGGCGGACAGCAGGTGCACGGGGGTGTGGGCGTGGTCTCACGGCCAGGCGGGAGCTGGCCTCATGATACGATCTGTCACCAGCTTGACCCCAAGACCTGCCCTTTACTGCCTACCTGCTTGTACTCATTAACAGCTGTCTTTTATCTTTCCCTAGGCTCTTCTTCCTGGCTTACCTCGGGCCAGTGAAACCCGAAAGCACTGCTCGGGTGATGGCGCTGGCCCTACCAAGGCCTTCCACCAGCCCAGACCACTCAGAGCCTTTGAACTAACCCGTGACTGGCACCTGTGTGCATGGACCATGGAGTGACCTCGTTACAATCATTATTGTAACTACCTTTACCTCATTATAATACTAAAATCTCTACCCAAGGAGGAGCTTCAGCCTCACTCACATAACATGCAACGTGTGTCTAGGCATGCTTTCTCCAAGCACATGGCTGACACCCCCCACATTTAATGTCAAGGCTTCCCTAGCTAAATATTCATCCTAACCCGGCACAAAAGGTACCTACTCACCCTCTCTTGGGGAGTCATGGCTTTGGAAGCTATTCCACGTGATCCCCATATTTGCCTCCAAATAAAGTTTTTTCTTTGTGCAGCAACTCATCTGGTATAGTTTCCATGATTCACTAAAGAGCGAACTCGCATTGGTTTGGTTACAGAATCACACCTGGGCCCAGCAGTCTCGGATCACACTTGAGTCCAGCTGATGTGGATCACACCTGAGCCCAGCAGTCACAGATCACACCCAGACCCAGCGGACACGGATCATACCTGGACCCAGCACACAAAGATCACGGCTGGGACCTGCAGACACAGATCACACCTGAACCCAGCTGATGTGGATCACACCTGGACCCAGCAGACAAAGATCACACCTGAGCCCAGCTGATCTGGATCACACCTGGACCCAGCAGACAAAGATCACACCTGAGCCCAGCTGATGTGGCTCACACCTGGACCTAGGAGACAAAGATCTCACCTGGGCCCGGCTGATGTGGATCACACCTAGCCCCAGCCAACACTGAGCGTGTCTGGGCGGAGCAGACGGGCTTCTTGCCCCAGGCCTGGCTCTAACTGCGGCAGCCCCTCCAGGCGTCTGCTTCTAGCCTGGAAAATAGGTAGGATGAGGTGACCTTCGAAAGCCACTTCCCGTGCAAACACACGGTGAACGTGACAGCATTTGTACAGTGCAGGAACAACGTTTCCGGAAGGCAGCCTCAGGCGGGGATCATGGGCTGAAGTGTGTTCGCGGCTTGGCTCTGCCTTGCATGACTGGCAACCACAGGTGAGACTTGGTTTCTTCCTCTGTGAGGAAGGTGGCTGCAATAGCACCTGCCTCTGGGGTTTTGTGACTTCTCAGTGGGAGGATGTGAGTAAGCCACTTAGCAAAGTGTCCCTCGGGGAGAGGCGGGGAGCAGAGCTTGGCACCCGCTGTTTCCACTGAATGGGCAAATGTGGGCTGCCCAGTGGCGGGCTCCACACTCCCCGCCATCCCTGCCTTGGATACTACTGGCAAATCTGGAGGCTCCAGCCAGAGTCCCTGTGACCGACCACGCCTGAAATGAGCTGTGGGTTTGTAGGGGGTGCGGGGTGAGGGGCCGTGCTGCAGCCTCTCTCCGAGGATCTCCCACCAGATCACAGAGGGGGGCCCATCAAGGCCACTGGCAACGAGCTCCTCTCCGCTGCTAGTCTGGCTCTGGCACTGGCTTCCCTGATCCTGAGCTCAGAGCTGTAATCATTCCCTGCATGTTGCTGTGCACTATCCACCTGTGACACTGCAGGAATTTGGACGGTGATCACACTTTAGGGGAGGGGGGCAGGGCAGCCCCGAGAGCCATGGAAGGGGGTGGGGTGGGGCAGGCCTGGGAGGGTCTGGTCAGGAGGAGAATCACTGCCTGGGGGGCCGAGAGGGGTACAGGTGGGACGGTGCATCATCAGACACAGAAGCAGAAGCTTGGAGGGGAAAAAGTGGGCTGCATTTAGTAACAGGCAGATGCAAGACAAAGCAGGGGTGTCTGCCCACCAGGGTCTTCTTAGAGCAGCTGGGCCTCCCAAGCGACTCCCCCCAGAGAACAGATACCAGGTAGCTGCAGAAGACCAGGCCTGTCCTGGGGTGACTCAGGACCGCCCTACCTGACCCGCCCGCCCTCCCTCGGTGTCCAGGGCTTCCTGCCCCTGACCATGGCTTCCGATTTCTGCTTTGAACCATCTACCATCCATTGGTCACCACCTCCAGGGACCCATTGGAGGACCCTGAGTCATCCATTCAACAAACATCTCTCCTGGGCCCCCTTCATGCCAGGGTCTGGGGGGGCTCTGGGGACAAGGTGGTGGCATGGCTTCTGCTCGCACACCGCTGGTGGGGAGTTGCTCGCTTGCTCATCAACTTCCTCCCTCTCTTCCATCCAAGAGGCCGGAAGGGAACAGGACTAGACCCACACAAGTGCACCCAGCGTGTCCACAGTCACACTCATCAGGGTCCCGCGCCTGGGGCAGGTGCACGGCGGCCACGTGATGCGCCTCCCCTGCTCCCACCTGGGCCCAACGCCAGCCTCTCGGCGCCCAGAGCAGCCCAGCTTCCTCCCCACCCTGAGGCTCCCAGGAAACTGGAAAAATCAAGACACGCTCAAACAGAGTCACAAACACTAGACTTGAGCTGCAATATTTACATTGTACACATTTACACTTTCATCAACAAACTTATGAAGTGTGATCCCCCAGGTAATCACAAAGTTTATTTTGAAAAAACACATTCCTCCCGCTGGTGAGGCCGAGTGGACAGGAACCAAGACATAATTTGGAGGCTGCTGGTGGAGGGCTGGTCTTTCCGCCTGTCCCCGGGGCCCGGTGGCTGGGAGGAATCACTTTTAGGGATGGTGTCAGGGGGCACACTGGAGGCCTTGAAGAAGGTGGCGCCCTGCACACACACAGGCACACACACAACCGTACCCATGTGCACACGCTCAGCCCTTGCCCGGGAGGCAGGGGGTTGCCTGATCTGAATGCTGCCGGGACCCCATGGGAAGATGTGGCATTTCTGTAGCTGAAGCCTCACCTGTCGTGCTCGCTGATTCTGAAAACAGGGGGCTCTGACCCTGTTTGGGGTTGGGGAGGGAAGCCCACCTGGCCAGTGTTCCAGAGGCATTCTGCAAAGTGGAGGTCGCGCGCGGGTCAATGGCTCCTTCTGAGGTCCCACTGTGTTCACCCCTCACAAAGCCCCCGAAAGCAAAGGCGGGGGCATGTGTCAATCTCACTCCCCGGGACAGGGGCCAGAGGGACTCGCTAGGGTGGCCAGTGGGAGGGGAGGGCTGGTCGGAGCTGCTCTCCTTCAGGCCGGTTGACTCTGTGATGAGCCAGGACGCCACTGGCTCGGGCTATAGAAAGGGCACGGTGGAGGGGCTGGGAGGTCAGCGTGTGGGGGTGACAGGTGGGGTGGGGGTGCACAGTGGATACTCAGGGCACCTGTCCTCTGTGGGATGGAGACAAAGCTCAGGGAACGTCCCGTCGGAGCCAGCCATTGTTAGTGTGGTGACTACTGCTCTGACCTTCGCTTGGGGTGAAGGGATCTTCTTCCTCCTCCTCCTCTTCCTCCTCCTCCTCATTGTCAAGATCGTCACAGCCCTCGCTGTCAGTTTCCCTCGTTATACTCACCACCTCACCATCCCTGTCATGGTCGCCGCCTTCCCAGCCACGCCTTCGTGAGCATCACCTCGCACTCGGCCTGGGAGGCCAGTGTGAGTAACCCCAGGGTTACAGGTGGGGAAGCCAAGACACAGAGCAAGTCAGTGGTGGAACTGGGACTTGAACCCAGTCTATCTGGCCCAGAGCCAGCGTCTTTACCCCAAGTCAGGACAACATGAGAGCAGCCACAGATGCTCACTGGATGCCCCCATGGGCCACGGTATGCCCACGTACGACTGCGTCCCCAGCCCCCTGCTCTCCTCCCCCTCCCCCGCCCTCACATGCCCCCGGGCCCCCTGCTGTGGGCCCTCACGTCTATGGGCTCTGGAGGTAAATCTCATCCAGTCTGTTGCTTTTACAGACAAGACCCTGAGGTCAGAGGGCATGAGTCCCACACAGGACCTCCAGTCCCTCACGGAGGTAAGCACTTGGGAACCGTGTAGACAAAACCAGGTGACACGGGAAACGTGTCTCCTGGGGGTATAGCAGCTGTGAAAGGCAGAGCAGGGTGATGGAGGGGACACTGAGGCCCCGAGCCTCCAGCTCCGGCAGGTCAGGGCTCTGCGTGGCTGATTCCCCAGGGTGACCTTGAGGGCAGGGGGCAGACACATGAGGATGGCCACAGGCAGTCCTCCAGGGGAAACAAAGGACTTCCCAGTTTTGCCAGAAACTCCCCTCTACTAAGTTAAGGAGTTAACAGAGTTCTCGTGGTAGAAGCTGTTTTGTTTGATACCGAGATCCCTCTTGTCTGCCTTGGAAAAATGGATTCTGTCAAATCTCCTGGAGCCAACTGTCAAGGTAAGGCATCTGGGGGAGGCATCTCTTGCCCTGATCATAAAATTCATTTGAAATGATTCTTTAATGTGTCTCTGGGAAAGCTGGAGCAGAATTTTCGAGAATCCTCTGCCCTGATCCGTTGTGTGCCACTCCTCCTTGCTGCCTCTTGTCCTGGTGCCCCCCCATGTCCCCTCCTCCTGGTGCCCCCCCTCCTGATGTCCCCTCCTCTTACACCTTCAAAAAGTAACACAAAGAATTGCAGTGGGCATCATTGTAACCACTAGTTTCTCATAGCTTTTGTAGAGGAAATGGCGCAGCACAGAGCCTGCCTCTCGGCGTCTGCTTGGGGTGCCTGCCGTCAGGCGCTCCAGCGGCCCAGGGGAGCCTGTGCAGGTTGTATAGGCGGGGTGGGAGGCAGTGGGGGGATTCCCAGGCCTGGCATCTGTGGTCTGTGCAGCAGGACGGAGAAGCAGGGGGCGTCTGGGAGGAAGACATGTTCTCATTCCTCCTGAGGAATGTTCTCTGATCTCTGCTCTCCACTCTGCACCTTTCTATCCCTCAGATGCCAGCACCTCACCCGGCACTGAGGCCCAGCACTTCACAGTTTGCAAAGCATCTCCACCTTCACTAGGATCATATATTTATTAACTGTTCTTTCCTTTTTCCCTTTCTTCATATTATTTATGCTGTGGTAATCGCTGTGCCTCGTGACCCATGTGACACTCGGGAGCTACAAAGACCTATAAGATACTACCCTCACTTTCAGGATTCTCGGGTCTGAAGGGGTGGCAGGTGTGGACAAACAGTCATAACCCTGTGTGGTGAGGACTATGGCAGGTGCGCATGGGGCACCGTCATCAGTTGAGGTGGTTTGGGCAGCAGGTACCAGAAAACTGAAAAACAGTCACCCAAAACAATTGAGACGTGAGATGTTCCCACATAATCAGTTGTCTGGAGGAAGGTGGTTGAAGCTCGGTCAGATGCTCAGAGACATCAACAAAGACCAGGGTCTTTTACTTGGTCCTCTTTACCATACTTGGCTGTTGGCTTTTTGTCATTAGTGTATTGCCTCAGGGTAGCAAGAAGGCTGCCATAGCTCCAAACATCATCTCCCAGGCCAACATTCAAATCTAGAGGAGGGAAGTAGAGTGAGGTAGAAGAAATATTTCCCAAGAGCTCTCCCTCCACCAGCAGATTTCCCCTCACACCTCAATGACCGGATCTTGGTCACACACCCACTCCTGTCTGAAGAAGGGGGGAGGTGTGCCAGGCTTGGCTTCATCCCTGTGTTGGGGATGCCCATTAGGTCTGTTGCTTCAGAAAGAACCTAGGGCCCTGTTGGTGAAGGAAGGAGGGGGGGGCTGTGGGGTGGGCAGCCGCCTGTGTCCACCACCTTCTCATCGGTGCTGTGACGGGTGTCCCAGGCAGGGTGGGGTTGGGGCTGGTGGCCATGCCCAGCCCTTGGGGCCAAAAGGCCTGCACTGAACCTCTGTCCTCCACTGGCCATGTGATCTGGTCCATGACACAACCTCCTGCCCTGTGGAGTGGGGACCGTGACAGCACCTGCTGAGGAGGGGGTTGTGCAGGTGACAATGTCATGTGTGGAGGCACCTGGTGTGTTAACAGCTGTGAGCTACTGCCACAATGAGTCCCGTCTGTAAAATGGGCCCATGTACCTCCTCTGCGACAGTCCCCAGGGTGACAAGAGCAGAACAGGAGCTCACACGTGTGATTGCTTCCTCCGTGGGCTGGGTGCCCCTCCCTTGTGCTCGTTCACTGACTCCTCCCAGCCCTCCTGTGATGAGGGAGGTGCCTCCGTCCCCGTTTTGCAGCTGAGGCTCAGGACGGGGACCCCAGGTCAAGTGAGGGCAAACAGATGCCAGCCACGGTGCTCGGACCCACCGAGGGGCCTGGTGGGAGCCGGCACAGGCAGGTGTGCAGGGACCCCTCCTGTCCCTGCTGACCGTCCCCGGGGTCCCAGGCTGGGGGCTGGGGCTTACCTCTCTCTTGATTCTGCTCTCTGCCCTCCTGCAGCTTAGGGCCCCAGAACCCACCTGAAATGTGGGGAGATTTGCCCGTGGTCCCCATTGCTCTCCTTTTCCAAGATGATGAATAAACAATGTAATCAATGGTGTCATTGTTTCTTGATCATAACCGGCAAGTTCCATTCTTTGCGGAAATAACATACACTATATAGCCTTTCAAAATATAAGCATGTGATAATGATGGCTAATATGTTCCGTATTTATAGTTTTACTGAAATAAGCAAACACCGTTTCCAACAATCATACACCTACAGGTCCATCAATTTAAGAACGGCACACGAAGCTCCCGGCTGGCACCGCAACGTAAGATGGGGCCCCAAGTGTGAAGTGGAACGTGCAGCCCAGCCCTGATGGGGTTGGGGCTCACTGTCACTGCTGCCGCCACCTGTCACTGCTGCCGCCCCCCAGAGCCCCCCCCCCCCAGACATAGGCTCTTCATCATCCTTCCAGACTTCCTGGTCCTCCCAGCTTCCCAGAGAGATGGGGGGTTGCAGGTACACCAGGGAGAGACCCTAGAGTTCACTTCCCCTTTTTACAGATGAGTAAACTGAGGTCCATTCTCCCAACTGCATGTTCACCAAATAGTTCTGTGCCAGGCTCATTCTAGGCATGTGGGACTCGACCACTGTTCGGCTGGGGGAAATGGGGCACAACGCCAGGAGGTGACAAGCCCCGTAAGGAGACCCAAGGTGGGCTGGGGGAGATTCAAAGCTTGTCACATCATTTTTCAACCCTGCTCTGAATCCTCTGAGTCTAATATTCAGTGAGTGGAGCCTTCTGGGACTGAAAACACCCCACCCCCGGAGCAGGCAGCCAGAGTCTCCCCCAGGCTTCCAGTTACCCCTTCTTCCCTTCCGAATCCCGCCCCGACCATCTCCAGCTGCTGCCTTCTCCTCCGGGCCCGCTGCCGATGTTCTGAGTGGATTGGCTGTCACAGGATGTTCTTAGCCGTGACAGTGACAATTAGAACAATTATGCTGGGTGACAGAGTCCCGCCAGATTTAGGATCCACCGTGAGTCAGGCCCCTGGATCCCAGGAGGCCACCCAGCCACCACCCAGGGGCCGAGTGCCTGATGGGCCACCTCGGTGACAGAGTGACGCTGTCCGTCTGGAGCAGTGCCACCCTGCGTCACGGGGGCCCTGCAGGGAGCCCGCCTGGGCCAGGTTCCTGGGCTCCCCCGCTTCCCTACTGAGCCCCCTGCCCTCTCCCCTCCCTGCTCTCAGGACAGCACGTCTCTCCGCTGGGGCCTCTCCTGAGGGTGCTGCTGAACTCCGATTCCAAGCCCCGGCCGCGGAGGCTCAGTCCCTGGGGACGGTCCCGAGCCCCAGGCACTGCTGAGATTACAGGCTTTGGCGGAGCCCGGTTCCCAGTCTGGGCTCTGCCGCTCCCTCGCTGTGGGATCTCGGGAAACTTACTTCACCTCTCTGAGCTCAGTGGCCTCACATGTGAGTTGTAGATCATAAAAGCGTCTGCCTTATGGGGAGGAGACCAGACTTAGATGTGGTAACCATGTGACACGCTCAGTGGAGGATTCTGTTACTACTACTCTTATGTTGTGTCGGGGCTGGTGATCTCTTCTGCCCCCGGTGAGCCGCTTCTCCTGCATCTGGAGGGTGCCCCTGGCCTGGGCCTCTCACCACTGGATCCCAGGGGCCCGGGTGCAGATTCAGCCCCCAGCCCTCACTCACTGTGTGACTTGGCAAGTGGCTTACCCTCCATGAGCCTCATTGGTTTTCCCCTCTGTGAAACGGGCACAGTAATACTGACCACACAGGGTTACCGAGAGGATTTGATGAGGTCACCTCTGCGGGAGGCCAATGCCTGGGCTCACGTGACACGGGGAGGCAGCAGTGGGGGTGGGGGTACTCTGGGCAAACCCAGGGGCTCTGGTGTCTCTGATCTTCATCTGTAACACAGGTACTATGACAGTCCGGTGTGTAGGATGCTGGGGGGACCCCATGTCTTAACCTGTGTTAAAAGTCTGGTGCAGGGCGCCTGGGTGGCTCAGTGGGTTAAAGCCTCTGCCTTCAGCTCAGGTCATGATCTCAGGGTCCTGGGATCATGGCCTGCATTGGGCTCCCTGCTCGGCAAGGAGCCTGCTTCCTCCTTTCTCTCTGCCTGCCTCTCAGCCTACTTGTGATCTCTCTCTGTCAAATAAATAAATAAAATCTTAAAAAAAAAAAGTCCGGTGCAGGGGGAGCCCCCCNCTCAGCCTACTTGTGATCTCTCTCTGTCAAATAAATAAATAAAATCTTAAAAAAAAAAAAGTCCGGTGCAGGGGGAGCCCCCCCGTGCACGTTTCTGGTATTGTTATGATCATCAGCAGTACTCAGCTGGCGGCAAAATGCCCTTGTGGTGTCTTTGGGCACGAAGCCCCCGGCACAGGGTCTGGGCATCATAAAAGCTGACATTCAATAGAGCAAGAACTGGGACTTGAGCTCAGACTGCCCAGGTTCAAGGCTCATCTCCACCACTTCTGAGCTGTGTGACTGCGGATGAGTTTCTAAACCTCTCTGAGCTTCCATTCCTCCATCTGTAAAATGGGGGGATAGTGATAGTGCCTCCTTTGTAGGATTATGGAAATAATTAAGCAGATGAATGCAGGCAAAGTGTGGAGCACAGGGCCTGGCAGTGGGCATTAGCTCTCACCATTCCAGGCCCCGAGGGAGTGCAGGCGCTCAGTGGGCCCTGAAGTCCTCCCTTCCCATGACCATCGCATAGACAGCTGAGAATCCCAGGCAGGGAGACATTAGATTAAACGTTTGGGAACGAAACGGTGTATGGCCGTGCTAAATTGTGCAGGGCGAAATCTGAGAATGAGAAGATCTGTAATAAAGGGCTAATTGGGCAGGACAGAGGCTCAGCGCGCAGGATCCAGAAGTGAGGGAGAGGCGCCCGCAGCCCGGGGCAGGGCTGGTGTTGTTCTCAGTGAGGCTCATCTTGCCCCTTAGCACAGTCCTGCAAGCTCGCTAGGAGGCGGGAGGCGTTTGGAAAGTGCAAACATAAAATGGTGTGTAAATCACTGATAGCTCACCTCCTAAAGACAGTAGTTTTTACTTTATTTCTTCATTCTTTTTTTTCTACTCATATACAGGTATATTTTCTTTTTTTAAGATTTTATTTATTTTTTTGACAGAGAGAGTGAGAGAGCACAAGCAAGGGGAACAGTAGAGGGAGAGGGAGAAGCAGGCTCCCCTCTGAGCCATGAGTCGACGAGCAACTCCATCCCAGGACCTCAGGATCATGACCTGAGCCGAAGGCAGACGCTTAACCATCTGAGCCACCCAGGTGCCACTACAGGAACATTTTCACAACTGACTTCGCCTCGAGGTGACTGTTAGGACATGTTAGGATATAATGCAGTAACAAGCAACCCCTCGAAATAACAAAGTTTAGAATAGATTTCTGTAAGCAGATGTTGGGCAAAAATAGTATGAATTGGTAAAAACTAACCATGCTTAGTATTTATGGACTGAGCAATCCTCATGTTCTGTTTGTTTAACCTTCACGTGATACCACATCTAGTGTCTGCCAGGTCCCCCCCACCCCGCCCCCCACCATGGTGCGGGGAACAGTGCAGGGGGCTCCTGCCTGCTCCCTGCCTTTGCCCTGGCCCTGCTCCCTTCAGTCTCTCCCCAGCAGCCAGGTGACCCTGTGAGAGTCAGGGCGGAGTTGTCCCTGCCCTGCTCCACACCCCAGACCCCTGCCTCACTCCGCACAGTCCTCCCTGACAGCGGCCCCCAGCTTTGCCTCTCTGCCCCCCAGCCCCTCCCCCTCCCCGCAGCCAATCAGGCTCCTTCCTGGCCCTGGAGCCCTCTGCACCTTCAGCCTCAAGGCTCCCCTTGCCCTTCCTTCCAGCTGGAGCCTCCTCCCCACGTCTGTCCTCCTCCCTGTCTCCCCTGCTTCAGGTCTTTGCCCCAGTGTCACCTGCTCTGACTGGCCTTCCCTGA
>LNAC01000035.1:3912677-3987962 GCA_002007465.1 Ailurus styani | reverse complement strand
GGGGGGGGGGGGGGCCGGGGGGGAGTGGCCTGCTTGCTTCCCCTCTTTATCCCTACGGATCAAAGCTCTTTCTACTCTCCTAGGTTCAGGCCCCAATCAGGCCCAGGGGCCCCTAAGTTCTGTGACACATTCCTGGACCTGGCCCGCCATTCTCCCTGCCCCATCTTACTTCTCTTTGCCTAAAGTATACTGAGCATTTTTCTGTTGCTTGCAAAGAGTCCCAACTCCGAAACCAAGGAAACCGGTTTATTTAAAAATCTGATTTTTAAAAAGCACCCTTTCCAACAATGAATCTCTCTCTCTCTCTCTCTCTTTCTCTCTCTCTCTCAGAGGACCTTCATCAAATAAGAGGAACGGGGCTTTTGCCAACCTTTGTGGAAATTAAACCCGCAATCTGGGCACACACTTGTTTGACAAGTGATAATTAACTACTGACAATATAATTTCAGCTTGGTCACAAACATGTTTTTCGTTAGAAAGTAACCGAAGATATCCTTGTGTTGGGGTGTCCGAGCTCATCCGAGCTCAGCCCCTCTGCCCAGAGCTGCGGAGCTGGCTTGGAGGGTCCCTGCTCTCTGCCAGGTAGGACCTGGGCCCTAGACATGACACTGGTATTTCCGACCCTGGGCTTGCTGGACCCCACAGATTTCCGGGAACTTTCCCGAAGGCGGTTCAGCCAGCTCCTCTCTCACTGTGGGACCATCCTTTCCTCTGGTTGTCCCAGCCCCAGATGTGCCTGGAACCCCAGCAGGGACTCAGCCTGAGCTGCAGCTTCAGGAAGGGAGGCGCCCCTGTCTCTGCAGCCCCTGCCACGCCTCAGTCCCACAGGGCACCCTCCCATCCTCCATCTGACAGAGAGGAAACTGAGCCTTACGAAGGTGGAGTCACTTGCTCAAGGCCACACACTGGTGAGTGGTCAGAGGAGGTGTAAACCCTGACTCCGGAATCTGTGCCACCCCCAGCCAGCCCCCAACTCCCTTTCTCTAGGGAACCCCGACCCTTTCGTGCTTTTGTTTCCCCATCTGTAAGGTGGGTGTATCTGTGTACACATGTATGTGCACGCACACACACAAACACACAAACCACTTAGAATAGTGCCTGGGAGACGGGCCAAGTCCAGTGGTTGAGCTTTTGACTCTCGGTTTCCGCTCAGGTCATGATCTCTGGGTCGTGAGATCGAGCCAGTGTTGGCCTCCGTCCACACGCATCGTGGAGTCTGCTTGAAATTCTTTCCTTCTCTTTCCTCCTTCTGCTCTTCCCTCTGCTCAAGTGCTTGCTTTCTGAAGTCAATCAATCAATCAATCAAATCTTAAAATAAATAAAATCTTAAAAAAGAAAAAAGAATAGTGCCTGACCCATGATAAGCGCTCAATACGTGTTAGTTATAAAGCTTATTAATTATTATCAGTATTACTGTTTTCTTTTTCTAAAGATTTTACTAGTTACAAGAGAGACTGAGTGGGGGAGGAGCAGAGGGAGAAGCAGACCACCTGCGGAACAGGGAGCCTCACATGGGACTTGATCCCAGGACCTTGGGATCATGACCTGAGCTGAAGGCAGACGCTTAATCAACTGAGCCACCTAGCACCCAATATCAGTATTTTCTTTCTTTTTTTTAAAAAGATTTTTTATTTTTTTATTTGACAGAGAGAGAGAGATCACACGTAGGCAGAGAGGCAGGCAGAGAAAGGGGGGAAGCAGGCTCTCCTGTGAGCAGGGAGCCTGATGCGGGGCTCAATCCCAGGATCCTGGGATCATGACCTGAGCCGAAGGCAGAGGCTTAACCCACTGAGCCACCCAGACGCCCCTATCAGTGTTTTCTATAGAATGATGTCTGTGTTCCCCTAACCTCTTGAATTCATATACTGAAACCGCAGCCCATCCCTAATGTATTAGGTGGTGGAGATTTTGATAATGATTAGGTCATGAGGGTGGAGCCCTCAGGAGAGAGATGAATGCCCAGAAGACCCCAGAGAGCTCCCTAGCCCTCGCCCTGTGTCAGGACCGACAGAAGATGGGCCTCTGTGAACAGGGACAGCCTCTCCCCAGACACCGACTCTGCCCACACTTTGACAGATTTCCAGCTTCCAGAACTGAGAGAAAACAATTTCTGTTGTTTATTCTGTGACGGCAGCCCCCAAAGCACTAAGACAATATTAATAATGTCAACAGCGTGCTATGATAGGCAAACTTCTTTCCTTCACCCCACAGGCCAGTGGCTCTGCCCCTTTCGTCATTTCTATGAATCCCGAGCAGGTCACATAAAGTTAAAACCACCAGCTCTGTAGTACAAATGCAAAACACCAAGAAAAGAGACAGTCTTCACAAAACAGCCAGGAAGAAGGAAGGCCAAACAGGCTGAAGAGTCTCTCCAGCAACCAGAGAGGACAGGGATAACATTTTAGTGCCAAACGAAATAAGCCAAGCCGAATTCTAGACCCAACTCCCTTATCATTCAAAATTGAATGAGAAAGAAATGTATTTTCAGGTGACAACGCACTCACAGGTCCCCGTTAGGAGAAATAACAATAAAGAATCACTCAGGAGGGTAGCCAGTGCACCCAGAAAGATGATCGCACTAGCAATCCTGTGCAAACCCAGGATGCATCTGGGCCGGCCTAGCAGATGCGCCCAGCAGCACGGGCCACACTGGTCAGGGCCAGCGCCGGGGTGGAGAGGAAGGTGGGGCCGGGGTGCCCTGTGAGATGGAGGGGGACCTTGGAGGAAACACATCCTCGGTCTTCGTGCTGTTCAGAGGGAGGAGAGCGAGATTGATTTCATTTGGATGGTTAAGTCAACTGTGCTTATTATGACCTTAAGGCCGAACAATTAAAAAAGAGAATAGAATATGGAATTTCCAAACCAGCAGAGGGACAAGAGGGAATAAACAAAACCTGATCTATCTGATACGGGTGGTGGGGAATGAACCAAACAGAATAAAAAAAAGCACAAGGGAACCTTGTATTGGAAGGCATAGATCATGAAGGTAGAATCCTGAATCTACTGTTCCCAGCTGTGTGTGACTTTGGACAAATGATAATGACATCCACTCTCTGACCTTGATGTCCTCATCTGCAAACTGGAGACAAGAGTGCAGTTTGCTAAAGGGTTCTAGTAGCATATTCCACGGAAGGGCTTCTGTGGGCGCCACGCGGGGGATACTCTCATCTGACCACAGACCTCTGTGCCTGGCACCGTCTAGCCCTGCAGACAGCCCTGTGAGGCAGATGTGGCTGCTGTCCTCACTTTACTGATGAGGAAACAGTTTCTGCAGGGAGAACCTTCCTGAGGTCACATGGCTGGGAGTGGCTGAACCTGGACACCAACTCAGGTCCTCTGACCCCGAAGCCACTGGTTGACTCTATGACTTTGAGCAGCTTGACGTCACTTTTCTGAGTCTCAGTGTTCTAATCTGTACAATGGGAGGATGGCCGTCCTTGCCGTCCTTGTGGGGATGCAGTGAGACTCTGCCTGTCCCATCCTCAGGGCAAGCTGACAGAGTCAGGGACGAGCGGCTGCTCTTCACCTCCTTGCTCGAGACTTGTGGAAGAAATGGATTTTTTTTGGGTACCACATGGTGAGCATCTTTTTTCTTTCTCCTTTAATAAAAAAGTTTCTGTAATCGAGCTTAATTTTATTGGAAGAAGAAAAGATTATCCAACTGGCTCAAGCAGTCCATCAAGGAAATTTCTATAGGGACAAAAAGGCACAAGAATTGTCTTCCAAGACAACCTCTGTTTTATCCTTTACTTACTCAGTGACAACGGAAGAGAGATAGAGAGCATGAGTCAAGTGGGAGAGGCAGAGGGAGAGGGAGAGGGAGAGAATCTAGGCGGGCAGAGCCTGACATGGGGCTTGATCCCACGACCCTGAGATCATGACCTGAGCCAAAATCAAGAGTCAGACACTTAACCAACTGAACCCCCCAGGCGTCCAACTACTACCATTTTTTGATGCTTGAAATCCCCCAGAAACGGCACTATTTTATTCGTGTTCCTTCAATAAAGCAGTAGTTCTCAACCAGCGTTGACTTTTTGCCCCTCGGGGGACCCTTGGCAATGTCTGGAGACATTCAGGTTGCAGTGACCTAGTGGGGGCGAGGGGAGAGGCGTGCCCCTGACCTCTAGCAGGAAGCACCACGTTTGCTGCCCCACATCCCACAAGGCACACGACAGACCTCCAATAAAAGAATGGTCTGGCCCCAGTCAAAAGTGCTGAGGCTAAGAAACCCGATTTAAACCCACCCAGCAGCCGTGTGAGAGAGGTGTCCTCTCCCACTTTAGAAATGAGGAGACGGGGCCGTGGAGAAGGGAGCGAAAGGCGCAGGAGGACACGGCTGGGCTGAGACTCACCTCTGGCTCTGACTCGGGAGCCTCAGGTTCCTCTGCTCCTTGAAGGGCCAGCGCCCTGGACTTCATGGTGGTGCCCCACTCCCCGCCAGCCATGTGTGGAACCCCTAAACCCCACAGTGGCTGTCTTTGGAGAGAGGTCTCCGAGGACGTAGTTAAGGTGAAATGAAGTCATAGGGACGGCGCTCCGGCGTGACAGGAGTCTCGTCCTTGTGAGGAGCGGCCACCAGACCTCTCCCTCCGCACGGCGGTGACGAGGACACAGCGGAACGGTGGCCGTCTGCGGGCGGGGAAGAGAGGTCCCCCCAGGAGCCCGCCACGCACACGTTCATCTGGGACTTCCAGCCTCTGGAACCGTGAGAACTCAATCTCTGTTGTTTAAACCACCCGCTCTGCGGTGTTTTATTTCGGCAGCACGAGCTGCGGCGGCCGGAACCCCCCAGCTGGGTCACTGTCAATGCCTCCCCTGCAGGAATCAGCGCGTCCTGGGATGGTGACTTGAAACGTTCATGTTTAATTGTGTAGACAGAAACTGGATCTCATTTCATAGGAGCTGCTACTGCCTCCTTCTACTTTAATCTTTATAACTTCTTCCTCTGTCTCTGAGGGCAGTTCGTGATAAGCAAGGACAATTTGGGGAGTGTAGCAAATGTAAGAGGAGCCTGAGGTCATTTTCTGGCTCCTCCAGGCTCCCTGGGGACGCGGCAGGTCCCAGAGCTACAAGCTGACCTCTGTCACTGGTGGGTCAGGGCAGTGGAGACAGGAGACGCAATGCTCCCTGTGTGCTCTTCCTCAGAGCAGAGCCCCTGGGCCCCTGGGCAGAGACCCGGTGCTCCTGTCCCGCACACTCGTCCCTGGGGGACCCTCCTTCTCAAGCCCCAGATGTTAGAAGTTGTGCATGGGAGGTGGCAGAGGGCCCCAGACAGGTGGACGGCGGCAGTGGGGGAAAGGGAACAAGTCACACTGGACGAAGTCAGAGACGGGTGACGGTGACAGTCTCTGTGAGGATGTCAGGGAGGGGCCGACGGCTTATCAAACCTCGATTGTCCTGAAAGGGACTCCAGGCTGCTTCTAAAGCTCGCACCACGTGGTGGGATCCAGCTGGTCCTCCCACCAGCGTTTGCTGAGCACCTGCTGTGTGCAGGCCCTGCGCTGTGTGCTGAGCACCCACTGAGGACAGACAGGTCCCAGCCTCGGTCTGGTGGGGGAGAAACATGGGTCAGGAGGAGCCCCCCTTTCCTGTGACAAGGATGAGCCCCACGCTGGGGGGCAGGGGTAGTGACTAACTATGACCCTGAGCTGGGTCTCCGTGAGCACTCCAGGGCCCGCGGAGGGAGGGTGGGAATTTGGAGAACCACCTTCACCTCACCGGGGAGGAGACTGAGGCCCAGGTAGGGGGGTGACTTGCCTGAGGCCCTGGACTCGGGTTGTCCCAAACCTGAGCTCTGCCCACAGCCTCACCCGGCCTCAGGATCTCACCAGACCATCCCGGCCACCGCGTCAGCCCCTTTCCTCCCTCCCAGGCCACTCCGCAAACTTCCTCATGCTGACATTAATTACACCTCCCGGAGGTTAATTTGTAAGGAGACAGTAAAAATGTGTTATTTTAAATAGCAATTATTAAAGTCATGCTGGGGGTTTGCTACATAATAGGTAATTATCTGTGACCTAATTGTGAAGACAATGTAGTGGTTTCCACTTAGCTCTTTGCACGGAAGCCAGAGTTAATCCTGCAGAACAGCATAGTCTGCGACTTCGGCTGACATTTGTTGAATAATATTCTTATTAAATCTAAAGTGAGGGCCATGTAGGAACCTCCGACACCAGTTGCCCCAGGGCTTGGCTTCGTGTCTGGGTGGAGACACTTTCCTTGGATTTTGGTGTTTGCTGGCTTTGAACTTATTTTCCCCTGAACCCCCGCCCCCAGGAGGGAGGCTAGAACGAGTGTGACTGACACCTGCCTGTCACTTTCTGCTCATTCATCCCTTTTACTTCTTGCCTCGTTTGCCCACGCTGAGGTGCTGGTGTGTTCTGTCCGTCCCTCTCTGTTCCATTCACTCCCATTCCCAGGTGTGTCCTTTCACTTCCCCTTCCGGTCTGTGTTTGGGGGTGCGGTTGTGCGCCCCATTCCTCCCTTCTCCCCCCGTTACTTCACGAGTGCCTTCACTCCCTCCCTCCGGAAGTCACTCCTTCACCCGCCACCCCGCGAGTGCATGGGAGGGCGTGCATCCGTGATCTCCCGGCGCATCTGTTTATCTCAGCGCTCTTGAACTTGTTGATTCCATTCAGGCACTCACTCAACACGCAGGCACCGTTTGGCTCAGTGTGGTCCCATGTCCCTCCTTCCAGCGAACCCCCCAGAACCTTTAAAGGAAACTTTTCATTACAGTATAACACAGTCTATGCGAAGAAAAGTGCAGAAATCAACTGTAGAGCTGAAGAATTTTTGCAGACCTCCGTACCAGCAGCCCAGGAGTCCCTCTGGGCCCTGCCCCTGTCCCTGGCCCTCTGAGGGCGGCCACTGTCCTGACTGCTAAGGGCACAGAGGGTCTGTGCTGATCTAGATGTCGGGCAAATGGACTCCCGCTGTCTGCGCTCCTGCCTGTGTGGCTTCTTTGTGTGCCGCTCTGTTACTAAGTCATGCACTGTCTGTTCTTCCCAATGGCTGGTGTTCGCTGGTGTGAGTATGAAACTGTTTACTTCTCCATCGACTCCGGATGGGACTCGGGTACTTTCCCGTGTTTAGGTGTTATGGGTGGTGTGTTTCGAACATTTGGCTGGTGGTCATCTGAGAGCATCCTTGTGGGGCACAGATCCAGAAGTGGACTGGCTGGGGAAAAGGTGAGGCAGAAGTTCAGCTCTAGTGATCCCGATCGTTTTCCAATGGAAGGCTTTGATGTGTGGATCCACCTTGCTCCCAGTGTGGATCCACCTTGCTCCCAGACTTGCCCCCCTCTCCCCGCCCGCGCAGCCTCTCACCCTCCCCATGACCTCACCTCGCCCTGGTCTGCTCAGGTCCTCCTGGGCCACCTGCTCAGTTCTCCTTTGAGTCTTGGCTCTTCCAGGGGCTTTTGTGCCGGCCTTCCTCTCCAGTCCTGCTGCTGGCTCCACCACCCCCCCCCGCCCTCCTCGCCCCTGGCTTTCTGTTTTGGGGACACATTCTTAGGCCACTCTGGATGATGTTCTCTGGGCCCGGTCTGGCCTGGCTGTTTTTTCCAGGCTGTGGGCGGATGCGGTTTAATTCTGCTGGGGAAACTCTGGGACTGAGGAGTGATGCCTCCTGAGGGTGGAGGGAAATGGGATCCTCTGTTGAAGGCTGCTACCAGGAGTGGTAATTCCCTGGTCCAGCTGGTCTGCCCCAGGGGAGATTAGAGTGGGCTCAGAAGGCTCCAGAAAGTCTTCAGGTAGTGCAATGAAAGAGCTGATCCTTAGAAGCCAGGCTGGGCTGTACTGAAGGAGCAGGGCCAGGGGCTGTGGGTGGGGACACGGACAGTGTCTGCAGAGCTAGGAAAAGGGGGGAAGGAGGCACGCCTTAAAGGAATATGGAGACTAATCAAAGGGGTTGAATTTTACGGTGGTGCTCGACTTCTCAGTTGAGTGGCTGAGATGGTGACAGAATAGATCTTGGAGACTGGGATACAGGTGAGGGACCATCTCGGGCAGAGAGATGATGAGCTCAGTTTTGAACATGCTGAGTTTGGGACACAGTGAGTTTGACAAGCCAACATTTCATGAAGGAGGTGTCCGATAGAAACACAGAGAACAGATCGAGACGGCCCTGGGGTTGGAGCAGGAGACTGGAGTGAGTCTCCCCTCCGTGGCCCTCTCGGGGGGAGGGGGGCTGTGGTCAGCAGGATCCCCCCACTCCCGCCCTCGTCGCCTCCCCGCTGCACAGGGCGTAAGCAAGAAACAGTGAGGTCGGAAGCGATTGTCGATGATGCGTTCTATTTTGAAATGGTTTTGGGCTCCTAAGACGGCCAGGGTGAACTTCACTGTCCGGCTGAGCTGCTCCAGACGCCACTGAGCACCTGCCGGGTGGAACGCAGAGTTAGGGCTGATGGGACCAGGCTGCGGTGGGTCATCGTGGGGAGGTCTGCAAGAGACAAACATCACAGCTGACCCTGTCGGTGGTGCGTGCCTCCGGTTCCTCCCCAGCAAGTGGCCCAGGTACGGGTCCCTCTCTTGGGGTCCCTGCTCCCACAGCTGGAGGGATGTGGAAACCCTGTTTCCGGGGGGCCCCTGTCAGGACCTAGAGGGGAGAGTGAGAAGCTCATTGTCCCCAGCAGTTTTCTCCTGCCAAATTCCAGCAGGTATGAAGCCCAATGGGTGACCCCACGGGACGAGGCCTCTTTCCCCTTTGGTCCTCCCTGGGGGGCAGGGGGCTCAGTGACTGGCTCCCAGGGGAGAGATGCCAGCTCTGTGAGCCCCCCCACAGACACTGGCCCTCCGCACTGGGTGTGGGGTCACAGACCTGCGACCAGCAGCGGATCCCAAACCAAGGCGCACCCCCAGCCCCAGTGCCGGCAGGCCACCTCCCAGTCTCAGGCTCCTGACTTAGGGATTGCTGCTGGTGATGAGCTCCACCTCCCAGGACTGTGGGGAGGATCAAATGCCACAAAGGGTGTGAAGGTGTCTCTCAGTGACATTGGCCTTAGTCATAGCCATCCTCACTGTAGGAAACAGAGGCTGGCATTTCCCTCACGTTTGTCCCTTAAATAATCCCAGACTCACCAGGATTACACTTCCCTCCTCAGCCCCTTCATTGACTTCCCTCCAACCTTGACTAGACCAATCAGGGAAACTGAGGCACAGGGAAGCGGCAGGGAGTGGCAGAGCCAGACCCCAGCCAGGAGGCCCAGCCCAGGGTCCCTGCTCCCCCTCCCTCTGCCACCGCTGGCTCCCTGGGGTCTCCTCCCAGCCCGCCCTGGATTCTGTGCCAGGTACTCTCACGGAGAGAGCAGAGATCAAAAGCTAAGGGGCCGGAAAGCGGGCTCTCCGCAGCTGGAGGCTAATTTGCCTCGGGGCTGCTTTTTTGTTTGTTTGTTTTCTTCTTAGAATTACCTCCGCTACTTAAAAGGCCCATTTTTAAAAACCTAAAGTGGCTGTCAGTTTCGCTCCAAAAGAAAACACGTGACCTGTCCCCTGTGTGAATGGAGCACTACATCTAGTTAAAAGACCCATCAAACGAATATATTACAGGAAGAAAGGGTTTGATTTGGGACAATTCAAGCCAGCGCACACATATTTTGCCTCCCAATCCTTTTAGATAGATATTTTTTTAACCAAGAAAAAGAAAATCGTTGTTAAAGGTTACCTTCCCCTTAAAGAATATCTGAATGTGTGTAATTGAAGTTTGTGTCGAACATGTGAAATGTTAGCGTTTTACCACTTATGTAATCTTGCCCCCTTGTCCTCCCGCGGCGCGGGGACCTTCTCCCACCCCCCGCAGCCTCCTCGGCAATCGCGCTTTGTGGCTCCATGTTTGTCTTTCGTATATTTTTGCCGATTCCCTCGGCAGCCAGGAAAGTCCACTTCAAATTCCTTAGCCCCCGGAGGGACAGGTCACCACGGCCACCACCTCCTGAAGGCCTACTGTGTGCCCGGGGCTGTGTGAGTGTGTCTACATGCATCGTCTCTAACCATCACTCTCTTAACCCCATTCCGTGCATCCTCACCCACAGCCCGGATCCTTCCTGCCAACCGCCTCCCCGATTCCACTCCTGTCCGCGGTGAGGTTTTTTTCCACTGGGCAGCAGGAGAGAGCTTTGAAAAACACCAGCATGGGTGCTTCTCTCCCGTGCTTACACCCCCCATGGCTCCCATCTTCCTCGAGGTAGAGCCAGAGTCCCCGCACAGGCCCCCTGAGCTGCCCCCACCGCTCCTCCCAGCCATCCGGGCCTCCTTGCTGATCTTCGGGTGCCCCGGGCCCATGTCCCGCCCCCCCCCGCCTCTGAGACCAACCACATAAAATCGTACCCCAACTTCCTGCACTCACTCTTCACCCCTCCTCCTGCCTAATTTCTCTGCCGATCACTTAGCGCTATCTGACATACTTTGTGTATTTTATTTACCTGCCGTGTTTGTCAGCTGCCTTCACAAGAATGTGAGCTCTTTGTAGGTAGTGATTTTGGTCTTTCTGTTCACTGCTAAGTATCAAGCTCCTACAACATAGATGAAGACATTAAATACTGTATGAATGAATAAGGATTCATATTTGGTGTGGATGGGAATCAAAGGCATTCGGACGAGAACCAAGTGCACGGATACAAAACATTAATAGAATCTCTAATAGTGATGCGTGCTATGGGGGAAATAAAGTAGGGTAGGGGGGCTGCTTTGGGCTGGGGTCCAGGAAGTCCTCTTGGAGGAGGTGACGTTTGAGCCAAGACCTGGATTTTACAGACCAGGCAGCAGGCCTGGGGAGGGAATGACTTGTCCAAGACCTTGACGGTGGTGAGTCATGGAGCAGGTCTGGAGGTCCCGGGGGAGGTGGGCTCAGGCGCCTGGGGAGCTCTCCTGCACACCCAGCATGGACAGTCAGTCCTGGATCCTGCGGTGTCCTCTGCTGACCTGGCCCCAGCCTTTGTCCCTGTGTTGGGATCATGACTCCATGTGGCTTCCTTCCTACGGGACTGCAGCATCCCTCAGTGGGATCAACAGGGCCTCACCCACCCCCAGGACCCGTCACAGGGCCTAGCATGCAGGAGTCCTCTGCAGGGACTGTGTGTTTCTTTCTGGGCAGGCAGGGGTGTGCTTCAGCTATCAACACAGAAATGTCCTGCTGGGAGAGGTCCTGGAAATAATTTTGATCTCTGTCTCTGGGGGTTGAAGCCACTGGCTGCGGGGATGAAGAGCTGAGCTCTAACGATCAGGGAGTTGCCGAAGGCTGAGGGAGGCCAGCTGGCCAGCAGGAAACCCGCAGAAGGTGGGTAGGGTGCTGGCGCTGTAAGAGCAAGCCCCAGAGAGCCAGTCGTGGCCAAGGGCAGACCTCTGGGATACCTAGCGGTTCTCAAACGTTTCACAAACGCATCTCTGTCGCTCTGCCAGCACTGGACGGCTTCTCCTTCCTCCTCTGGGTTCTCGGGCTGGATATTTGTGGACATTGTTGTTGTTGTTTTCTCATTGTGATAAGTGTGCTCTTTAGTCCCCAACCCCATATTTCCCCCATCCCCTTGCCCACCTCCCTGGTAACCATCCATTTGTTCTCTAGGGTGAAGAGTCTGTTTCTTGGTTTCTCTCTTTCTCTTTTTTCTCCTTTGCTTGTTTGTTTCATTTCTTAAATTCCACATATGAGTGAGATCTTATGGTATTTGTCTTTCTCTGACTTATTTTGCTTAGCATGATACCCTCTGGCTCTGTCCACATCATTGCAAATGGCAAGATTTCATTTTTTTGATGGCCGAGTCCATCTATATACCACCTCTTCTTTATCCATTCATCTCTCAGTGGACACTTGGGCTGCTTCCATAATTTGGCTATTGTAGATATGGCTGCTACAAACACAGGGGAGCATGCATCCCTTTGAATTAGTGGTTTTGTATTCTTGGGGTAAATACCCAGCATGCAATTGCTGGGTCATAGGGTAGCTCTATTTTTTAACTTTTTGAGGAACCTCCATACTGTTTTCCTGAGTGGCTGCCCCAGCCCACCTTCCCACCAACAGTGCACGAGCTTTTCCCTTTCTTCACATCCTTGCCAACATCTGTTGTTTCTTATGTGGACGATTTTAGCCATTCTGACAGGTATGAGGTGAAACCTCAGTGTAGTTTTGGTTTGCATTTCCCTGATGATGAGTGACACTGAGCAACTTTTCACGTCACTCGTGGGCATCCTTCTCTCCTCTCATCACGCACTGGCCCTTGGTCTTTTCATATCCTTGGATCTTGGAGCATGTGTGTGTGTGGAGGGGCCAGGGCAGGGGGGAGGGAAGCAGACGAGCAAGTGAAGGACAAATCACAGAGCCAAGTGAGGGCTTTCTTCTTGTTTCTTCCCCTAAGAAATAAGCAGCTTAACACAACTTAATTTAAGCACAGCCTGTATCTGATGAAGAAGTTGGTTAGATTCATTTTCTTAATCAACTATTTCAAGGCCAGCATTAATCTACTCATCAGCTGAACTCATCAGGAGAAAACATGCTTCTTCAGGAGTTTTCTAACTGAAAATAAATGCCTCATTAAATTAAACATATTAACCTGAGAACAGTATTGATGTCAGCCAGACTAATGAATGTCATTACAGGGAATGCACAATAGTCCTCAGAGGGGCCCCGCCGGCCATTAGGAACTCTCTGCAAATGTGCTCAATTATGGTACCATGCGGAATCATCAGAGAGAGAGGGAGAGAGAAGGGGGGAAAAAAAAACAGAGGGGAAGGGGCTGTTCATGTCCCCATGGCTCTCTCTGAGACTGTTGTGCCTGATTAATTCCCGTGTCTTTGATGCTTGAGAAAGGACACGTGGCCACCCTCATGTGTGGCCGCAGGGATGTAATTCGCTGTCAGTTCCAAGAGAAGAGAAGCTGGTTCTTGCCTCTAAGAGGGAGGGGAGTTCAGGGTTGTATCAGGAAACCCAGATTCTAGTTTCTGCTCTGCCCCACGGTAGGACTAGGGATCATCCCCAGATTTTCTCCATACATCAGTGGGCTAGACCTAGTTCCTTTCTATCTTTATTGTGTCAAACACTGTGCTAGGCACTTTCTCATGTGTTATCTTGTGGACCTTCCCCAGGAACCCAGTTAGACATATATTTTTGCTCTAGAACCATAGAAGGTGAAAACCAAGGCCCAGAGAAATGATCTGACTTGCTTTGCTAGATCTTTAGGTCAGGCAAAGGCAGGCGGTAGGGCCCTGCTCTGGGAGACCGGTCACTGGAGATCTGTGTCCAACTTTGCACGACAATGTAAGAAGGAAAATGAGAACCTACCGTTGGTCAGGAGAGCATGGTACAGAATGCTGAAGGAAGGAGGACTGTGGAATATGGAGAAGGAAAAGCCCTATATAGATGAGAGAAATTTCTTCACGTACAAAAAGGCTGCTGTGGGGAAGAAGGAGTACCTGAGCTCCATGTGGGCTGAAGGAGGAGATTTTCGGCAAAGTGTCCAGAGATGGAACGGGCCACCTTGAGAGCCAGTAAGCTCCCCCTTCTTATGGGACATGAGTTGTAATGAGTTACTCCTTGTGGGAGGATGTAATAGCAGGATGATCTGGATTTGAATAATAGCTGTTGTGGTTTTTAAAGACAAGCCGTTTCACCTCTCGGCCAGTTTTCCTCATTTGTAAAACGGGGGAAATAATGCTATCTGCCCCAGCAGCTCAACGTGCTGACTAAATGAAATAGTGTATGTAATACGCAACCCACGATGCCTGCCGGGGAGCTGATTATATTTTTACCATCAATGTTTTATTTTTATTAACTGAATTCTGGCATCAGAAGAGGCCTTGGAACTCTGCCCATTTCTAGAAAAGACCTTTCTATTAATGCTCTGAAAATTAGGAGGGTGTGCTTATTATCAATTTATTGCCTCTTAGCCCAAATTTCATTCTTCTATGCCCCACATTGTGCCACTGAAGCTGGACCTTGTAGACATTTGTTCTGTGCCAGATGGAGCAGTGTTAGGCCTTGTCAGTAGGGGGTGCTGGGGAGATGCTGCAAGGCTATAAAAGAGGATGGATGGAAAATGAAAGGTGGAAAAGGATATTCTGTGCAAATAGTAACCAAAAGAGAAAAGGGGCAGCTATACTTAGACACAATGGGCTTTCAATCAAAAAAAGGTTACAAGAGACAAAGAAGGACATTATATGTTAATAAAAGGTTCAATATAGCATGAAGTTACGATAATTATAAACATTTATGCACCTAATGACAGACCATCAAAATATATGTAGCAAAACCCGACAGGATTGAAGGGAGAAAGAATTCTACAATAATATCTGGAGACTATGATGGATAGAACGACCAGACAGCAGATGAGTAAGAAAATAGAGCATTTGACACAGTTGGTGACTAGATCCCACATACATAAACGGAATATGTTGCCCAACAGCAATCACATACACATTCTTCTCAAGTGCACATGGGACATTTTCCAGGATAGACCATATGTTAGGCCACACATGAAGTCTCAGTAGATTTAAAGAGACAGATATTATACAAAGTATCTTCTCCAGCCACAACTGGGTGAAGTTAGGAATCAGTAATAAAAGTAAAACTGGAAAACTCAAAGATTTGTAGAAATTAAACAACATATGCTTAAAGAACCAATGGATCAAAGAAGTCACAGGGAAATTAGAAAATACTTAGAGATAAAAGTACTTAGATACACCACAACTTATGGGACACAGCAAAAACAGTGCTAAGGGGGAAATTTATAGCTAAAAATGTGTTAAAAAAGCAAGATCTCTGATCTAAAGCCAAACTTTACAACTAAGGAATAGAAAATGAAGAACAAAGTAAGCCCAAAGTTAACAGAAGGAAGAAAATAATAAGTATTAAACAAGAAACCAATGAACTAGAGAATTAAAAAAAATAGAGAACATCAATGAAAACAAAAGTTGGTTCTTTAAAAAGATTGACAAACCTTTAGCTAGATGGACTAAGGAAAAAGAGACAAGTATCAAATTACTAAAATAAAAAAATGAAAGTGGTGACATTACTACCAATTCTAGAGAAATGAAAAGGATTATAAGAGAATACTATGAACAATTATACATAAATTGGGTAACCCGGATGAAATAAACAGATTCTTAGAAACACAAAACTTATCAAGACTAAATCATGAAGAGAAGAAAATCTGAACAAATCTATAACTAATAAGGAGAATGAAACAGTGATAAAAAATCTCCCAAAAAAGAAGTGTCCAGGAACTGAAGGCTTTACTGGTGAATTCTACCAAACATTTAAAGAAAAACAAATGTTAATCCTTCTCAAACTTTTCCAAGAAGTTGAAGAGGAGGAAATACTTCCTGAGTCATTCTGTGAGGTGAGCATTACCTTGATACCAAAGCCAGACAGTCACTCTAAGAAAACTACATATCAGTATTCCTAATGAACACTGATGTAAAAATCCTCAACAGAACACTAACAGATCCAATTAAGCAGCATATTAATAAAATCATACTCCATAACTAAGTGGGATTTATTCCTGGAATGCAAGAACAGTTCAACATATGAAAATTGATCAGGGTAATACACCAGAATGAAGGGGGAGAAAAAACCATATGACCATCTCGACTAATGCAAAAATGCATTTGATAAAGTTCAACACCCTCTCATGATAAAAATACTCAATAAACTTGGCAGACAAGGAAATGCCTCAACAGGATAAAAGTTACTTATGAAAAATCTACAGTAAACATCTCATTTGTTGGTGAAAGACTAAAAGTTTTTCCTCTAAGATCAGAAGCAAGACAAGAATGCCCACTTTTGCCACTTCTACTAAACATGGTACTGAAAGTTCTAGCCAGAGTGATTAGGCAAGAAAAAGAAATAAAAGACATTCCAATTGGAAAGGAAGAAGTAAAATCATCTCTGATGCAGATGATATGATCCTATACGTAGGGAAGTTCTAAAGATAATGCAAAAAAATATTGTTAGAGTTAATTAATTCAGCAAAGTAGGATACAAAGTCAACACACAAAAATCACTTGCATTTCTATACACCCGCAATGAATAATATGAAAAGAAAACTACAGAAAAAAATTTTTTTTACTATACCATCAAAAAGAATAAAATGCTTAGGAATTAACTAAGGGGGTGAAAGATTTGCACAGTGAAAATTGCAAGAGTCCTGAAAGAGATTAAAGAAGACATAAATGGAAACATATCCTAAATTCATGGATTGGAATACTTAATATTGTTAAAATGGCAATAGAACTCAAAGTGATCTACAGATTCAATGAAATCCCTATCAAAGTCCCATTGACTTTTTTTTAATTCGGAAAGAGAAAAACCCATTCTAAAATTCATATGGAAACTCAAGGTACTCTGAATAGCCAAAACAATCTTGAAAAGGAAGAACAAAGCTAACAGACTTACTATTCTTGATTAAAAGTCACTACAAAGCAACAGTAATCAAAATACTGTGATACTGATATAAAGACAAACATATAGATCAAAAGAATAGAACAAAGAGCCCAGTAATAAACACTCACATATATGGTTAAATAATTTTTGACATGGGGCGCCTGGGTGGCTCAGTGGGTTAAAGCCACTGCCTTCGGCTCAGGTCATGATCCCAGGGTCCTGGGATCGAGGCCCACATCGGGCTCTCTGCTCAGCGGGAAGCCTGCTTTCTCCTCTCTCCTCTCTCTCTGCCTGCCTCTCTGCCTACTTGTAATCTCTCTCTCTGTGTCAAATAAATAAATAAAATCTTTAAAAAAAATAATTTTTGACATGGGTGCCAAGACAATCTTTTCAACAAATTTTGTTGGAAAAATTGGATATCTACATGTGAAAGAATGGAGCTGGGCCCTTACCTCACACCATACACAGAAATCAACTCAAGATGGATCAAAGATCTAAATGTGAGACCTAAACCTAAAGGACTCTTAGAAGAAAACATGGGCTAAATCTTCATGACACTGGAAGTGGCAATGACCATTTGGATATGACACCTAAGGCACAGGGAAAAAAAAAAAAACAGACAAATTGGGTTTTGTGACAATTTGTAAAAATTGTGCATCAAATGATACCAACAGAGTCAAAAGACAACCTGCAGAATGGGAAAATATTTGCAAATCATATATTTGATAAGGAATTAATATCCAGAATATATAGAAAATTTCTAAAACCGGATAACAAAAAACCAAACAACCCAATTAAAAAATGCACAAAGGGCTTCTACAGACATTTCTCTAAAGAAGATCTATGAATGGCCAAGAAGCTCATGAAAAGATGCTCAACATCATGGATCATCAGGAAAGGGCAAATCAGAACCACGATGAGATACCACTTCTTACCCATTAGGATGGCCAGTGTCCAAAACCAAACCAAACCAAAACAAACCCCCCCAGAAAATAACAAGTGTTGGTGAGGATGTGGAGAAATTGGAAGCCTTATGCTCTGTTTGTGGGAATGTAAAATGGTGCAGTGGCTACAACAAAGAAACAATATGATGGCTCTTCAAAACCAGAGTAGAATTAACATATAATCCAGCAATTACACTTGTGAGTATATACAGAAAGAAAGAAAGAAAGAAAGAAAGAAGGAAAGAAAAAGAAAGAAAGAAAATGAAAGCAGGGCCTAAGAAAGATATTGGTACACTTAGCAGCCCACTCAACAGATGAAAGGATAAGCCAAATACGGTCTATACATACAATGCAACACCATTCAGCCTTAAAAAAAGGGAAGGAAACTAGGACTTCTACTGCACCATGGATGAACTTCAAGGACATTATGCCAACTGAGATGAGCCTGTTACAAAAGGACAGATACTGTATGATTCACAAATCTGAGATACTTAGAGTAGTCATAGTCATAGAGCCAGAAAGTAGAACAGGGGTTGCAGGGGCTGGGAAGAGGGGACAGTGGGGGCTTAGTGTTTAATGCGCATCCGTTTTGCAAGACAAAAGGAGCCATGGAGATAGATGGTGCTGATGGTTGTACAACATTAAGAATACATTTAATACCATAGCACCATACACTTAAAATGGTGAAGATGGTAAAACGTATGTTGTATGTATTTTACTACAATTGGAAAAAAAAAAGGATGGGATTTCTTATCTGGGTTCTGGTTTTCCTTTCCTCTTGCTCTTATGGCATGACTGCCAGGGGCATGAGGGCAACTGCATGACTCTGGCCCAGAAGTTACATTGTCACCCAAGGTAGCTTCCTACCTACTGGCTTTGGCCCACTGACTGAGGACCATTTCTGGCCTGTGGACTTCTCCATCATCCCCTGGGCCGCAGCCATGCCATTTCCAACCACGTGAATCGTGGCCTTGAACAGTGGGGCTCTCTTGCCTCCCACCTTGAGCACTGTTCCTCAGCCCTGGAGGCCGCAGGAGGGACTCCGCACATTTTATACTCCTGTGTGTTCTTCTTTTTTTTTTTTTTTAAGATTTTATTTATTTGACAGAGAAAGATTGCAAGTAGGCAGAGAGGCAGGCAGAGAGAGAGAGAGAGATTGGAGGAAGCAGGCTCCCTGCTGAGCAGAGAGCCTGATGCCGGGCTTGATCCCAGAACCCTGAGATCATGACCTGAGCCGAAGGTAAAGGCTTTAACCCATGGAGCCACCCAGGTGCCCCTTCCTGTATGTTCTAATCTCCTCTTAGATCCCTTTTAGTAGTCAGTCACGTCTTCCCAGCTGATCATTCTTTGTATTACGTTTTCCCCATTCAAACGACCTTTGTGATTTCTGCCATCGGAATCGACCCCAGTTTGTGGTATTTTCGTCTCTGTGGAGTAAATGCTCCCACTGCAGTCGTTTTCAAACTACCACAAAATTTGGATGAGACGCGACACGGTTCAGGGTTATAGGTTAAATCTCCCCTGTACCGATACCAGATGAGTAAATAATCTCCAACACATACATAATAGTAAAATATGGTAAAGTAATTAGAATTTGATGAGTTTGAATGTTCATTGCCTTTGTTTTTAATGTGATTGATGTTATTGTAAGATTCCACCATTTAATTTTTAATTGTGGCTATGTTTAACATCTGGCTGAGAAAATGCCTGAAAATGGAACCATCTATTCTCCGTGAGCCGATCTCAGCTGCTCCCAACCCCACCACCCTCCCCGCGGCCCTCTGTCCCATCCCTGACACCCTCCACCCCTGATCATCCCTGGTTCTTTATCCTATAATCATGGAAGCAGAAACTTGACTCGTTTCTCAGGCCTGTGAAACCACTCACTGTAGAGCCAGGTGGCGGCCCCTCACCTCCCTTGGTCACGCCCCCTCCCCAGTGCAGTACTTGACACTTTCCATTTATTTTTCAATTCCATTATCATCAGAAATGATGATTAAATTTCCAGTGCAAATACCACTTTATTGAGCTGAATTAATCACAGGGTGGGTGGGCGGGGAGTCCTGGGGGTTTTGGCAGAACTTTGGGAGCAGTTAACTCTTCCGTCCTCACTGAGGCCACCAGAGACAGAACCCTGGGACTGGGGGGCCTCTCTGGAAGTCCGCATTTGGAAGCTCCTTGGTGGGTGGCCACCTGATCCCTTTGCCTTCTCATAGCCCCTGGTGGTGGGGACCCAGGGAATCTCTCTCTCCTCCCTCCCAGGGCCCCTGCGTGCACCCAGAAAGGTCTCTAATGCATGAGAGTCTCCTGGCCTGCCTCCTGGTCTGCAGTAAAGCAGAGTGCTGGAGGGCATTTTGGTTTTTTCCCTCCTACTGCCCAGGCCTGTGGGCAGGGGCTGGTGTGCACCTTGAAAGGGGCTGGGGAACACGTGGGCAGTTCACCAACAGATTCGCGGCCTTGGGAGCAGACACACCTTCACGGTCGAGTTCAGCATCCCCGGATTAGTCAGTCTTCATCTTTGGACTCCGAAATGAATTTGAATTTCAGTACTGAAGGCTCCTAACCTTGGGTGTGAGCGCTGGCCAGGGCTCCTGGCAGAGCAGCCCCATCTGAGCCCGTGTCCTCTGAAGCCTGTCTGCTCACGACTGGCTGCTTAGCACTTGTTAATGGATCTAATTTTTTGGCATTGATCTTCTCATCTAGAATATACTTGGGAGAAATAAGATAACCAACAAAGAGCCTTAAATGAATTACAGTCTTATCAAGAGAAGACTGACAACACACTTGAAGCATGAACTACAAGAGAGATAAACATCCCGGGTGCAGGGAGACCGGGAGGGTGGGGAGAGGGACCCCCAGAGCCGCGGAAGTCACCCCATCCCGGGTCAGCTTCTCTGCTGGGGGAGGTAGCATGTTCCCACTCCTGCCACCACCCCAGCTCTGCCCCACGGGGACAGGGGGTGTCTGAGTCATTCTACCTTCTCAGGGGGTGACAGTGTTGCCTTGGAGAAGTGGGGAGGGGTCCCACTCTTCCCTCAACCTTCCCGCCCCAACCTCCCTTCTGCCTCTTATTTCATGGACCCCATCATGAGCCGTGGAGACACTCGGGGAGACTTTCCCACAGGGAAGGGATGGCCAGAGACAGGCAGGCAGGGACTCTGAGGGAGCAGACTGGAAAGACAGTGGTGCCGCACTGAACCTCCAGGTTGTAGAGTGAGAACTGGATTTGGATGGCTTTAACTAGTAACCAGGGCCCAGGGCTCCCCAAACAGTGGGCTGCCCAGTGCCTTCCAGAGTCAGCCAGTGGCTGGACAAGAGCTGCTCAAACGCTTCCTGCCCCGGGGAAGGGTTGGCACAGGGGCCCGAGCCTGGACCAGAGAAAGAAGACAGAGCCCCGTTTACAGAGCTGCTCGCAGGAGTTGGTGCATTGGATCTAAGGTCCCCTGTGAACTTAACCTCACTTCAAGGAAAGTAGGTGCAACTGTGCAGGTTTTCAGAGAAGGCTGGGGAGGGAGACTACAGAACGAATGTGGGAGAGGAGGGACTGGCTGGGGAAGCTGGGACTCCAGAGCTTCTGTGACTTAGTGGTACTTGCCCTGGGGTCTCGTGCAGGTGCACTTCTGACCCAGGAGCCCTGCCGTGGCTGATAGCAATATCCTGTCCATGCAACTTGTCCTGAGGTCCGACTATGAGCTGAGTACCAGGGAGCCGCGGTCCCTGCTCTCGCCAAGCTCAGAGGCAAATGAACATAGAAACATTTTAGTTTATGAAGGGGAAAACTGAGTTCCAAAGGAAGTAAATATTTATTACTTATAGGAGAGGGAACTAGGATTCCAAGAAGTTGGGCTAATTGACTTGAGCCTCCCATCTAGTAAGTAAGTGCAGCGTGAGATGCAAAGTGAAGCATCCCGTCCTGGGTTTGTGCACCTGACACCCGGCTCTGCTGTCATGGAAGCAGCCGTGCCCCTGCTGCCCACCCCCTGCTGCTCTCACAAGAGTGTTTAAGTGAAATAAGGTCCTTCTCGTCCTTGTTCCCTGATCTCTTCCCTAAGGGTGGGGCGGGACAGCCCAGGCTGGGCCCAGTTCTCAGGTTGACTTTAGGGGTGAGGTCATAAAGCCAGGGGCCAGGAGACAATTCTCTCCAGAGATCCAGAGTGAAGCATGCTGCTCGGGCGGGAGGATTGTTCCCTGGTACAGTCAGGAGGAAACAGGGCTAAGCAGCGAGGACACTAATTCCATGATCAAGGCAGAGGGGCTGGAAATGGACCATCCAAGGGAAACAGGACCCAGATTGGGGCCTGCAGATCCAGGCAATATCTGGGGGGATCTTCCAAGAGATGCCCCCGAGCCCAGCAGCATCCCTTCCTGCTCAATGTTGGGGGCCCAGCAGTACCCAGGCAGGGCTGCAAGTGGCTGCTTGGCAAGGGCCATGTTGCCCATGAGTCTCCAGGCCCCGTGTCCCCATGTCCTAGAGCTATTCTTGCCATCCTCTAGCCTTTGGGCACCAGCCTTAATAAGCCCACTGACCGGCACCGCCTCCTGGTTACCAGGATTTCAGTCAAAGAGTTTTCTATAAAATCTTCCTATAACAAAAGCATAAAACCCTCCCATCCATACTGGCCAGGAGGTTCTGGGAAGCTTTCAGGGAGGAGGTGAGCCCTGAGTCCATCCTGGATTTCAGGCTTAGGGAAGAAAATGGGGCAGGTGTTTTAGATCCAGGTCTGTCACGTGCAAGTTCTGTGCAAAAGGCAGTGAGGAGGCCACCAGCCTGCAGGTCTCTGAAGGCCAGCCTGGGAGCAGCTTGTGAGGCCGAGGTGAAATCCCAGCCTAAGTGAACTGTCTGAAAAGCCTACCAGCTTAGGGACCAGGAGGAAGAGAAATCAGCCTACACGGAACGGAGCATCTTCTTTGTTGCATGTATTTGTCCTCAGCTGGCTTCTTTCAGCTCAGGGATCATCCCCGTGACCTAGGCTTCAAGCGATCCATTCCTCTGGCCCCAGTAACTGGCTCAGAGATGGGACCAACCAGAGCCCCTGAGATGCAATGAGACCTTCCCCGAAGCTTCTGAGAAAGAACTCTGACTATCCTCTGCCACTATTCTTGAACCTGGAAGTTGATCATCTAGCGTTGTTGCCAACACGTCACACGGAGCCTGAGCGTGAGCGGAAGAGAAACAGGGAAAACCCCGGCCAGCGGGACATGACTGGGGACCCCTTTAAGCCATGATCAAGACCAATCTTGATCCCTAAAGTTTTCTTATGAGCAATGAATTCCTTTTTTTGCTTAGCATCGTTTGGACTGACTTTTCTGCCGCATGAACTAGAATAGACTCGTAAATCTGGCCCAGGTCCATGCAATGACCTCAAGGAGAAAGATTGAGGATAAGGAGGCCCAGTATTTCTTTGCTCACTTTCTTCCCTCTCTCTGCTAGCCAGCTTCTCTGCTCACTGACAGCCCACCACGGCCTCACAGAACAGTAGCCTCTTCCCAGGGCAGCGAGATTAGCTGGGATGGATTCACAGCTCATTGATTTTGTGTTCTCATCCTAAACTGAAGTCCTCAAGGAGAGAATCTGGTTTGCCCAGTCGGGGTGAGGTGTCCACTCCGATCCTGTTTATTAGCTGTGGGGGATGAGAGGGCATCTGACAGGCTTTGGGGCTGAGCAAGGACAGCTTCGCAGGAAAATGTAATTGGCATTTCTAAGCAAATGCGAATTACTGTCCCTGTTTTCCAAAGGAGGGAACTAATGCTCAAAGAAGCAAAGTGACTTGCCCAAGGTCACAGAATCCGGATTCATATTTTGTTTTGCTGGACCCCAAACTCTAGTCTTTCCATACCGCTGGCCCCTCAAGTTTTTCTTGGCAGTCCTTCCACTTGTTCCTCCCACTGGCCCACTTCTGCAGGCAGGTGAGGGCAGGAAATAGGAGAGGGCACACCCAGCCTGGGCTCGGGGGGTGGGGGAGGGCAGCTGCAGTTTTCCGCCAGAGGGAGGCCTGGGCGGAAGGCAGGCTCCAGTCCCGCATGCAAGTCTTCCTGACCACAGTGCTTTTTACCCAAACAGCTGTCTGAATATGTACGTGTCTGCTCGAGTCCAGCACCCACCACTGAAATCTTTGCTCGAAGCCCCACCAACCTCCACAAACTAGTTTGGATCACGGTGAAGCCCGTGATGGACACAAAGTCCAGAGCCAAGCATCCTCCTGCAGACACCATGCGGTGACCAGCAGTCGCACAGGCCTCTCGAGAGCGGGGCTGGCCTTTCACACGTGTCTACACAGTCCCAACCTCCGGTGCCTGGAAGTTACTGAAAACCACATCCCCGCAGACGGGGCAGTGGGAGGGTGGGGAGGGGTGTGGGTCCCCTTCAGGGCTCCCTAAGGTCAGGTGGGTGACCTTGGGGTGGTGACTTAACCTCTCTGATCCCCAGCTTCCCCGCCTGGAAGGCAGAGCTGATGAGCCCCCCTCACGAGGGCTGAGAGGGTCCCAGGGAGGGGAAGCTCTCCGCAGGGCTGACGCACAGTAGGTTCTCGGGGGAGGAAGTGGCTGCACCTTGCACTGGGGGCGTGGATGATCTGCTGAGCTGGGTTGGGGTGATGTGGGCCCAGCTTCCGGCCCTCACCGTCCCATTGCCTCCTGTCTGAGGCGGCTCTGAGCACCACGGGGCGCAGGAGGGTGGGTCCTCATGGGGGCGCCCCTGGCGTGGAGCAGCAGCATCTGGACGAGGCTCTCTCCCTCAGGCTAGGAGGAAGGCCCAGCCCCAGGGAATTGCGAACTAGACTCGGCATCTAGAGAGACGGGGCAGGTGACCACGGGCCAGAAGGGTGGTCCAGGCCTTCCAGCAGCAAGACAGAGCAGGGGTGTCCCGCCGTGGGGTCTGGGAGTGGGGAGATCCCAACTTGGGGCGAGGAAGGACACCCACGAGATCCGAGAAAAGGAGCCGCGCTGAGCTCACACCTCTGCCCCGGCGTGGGGATCTGTGCAGCCAACACTGCGGTGTGCCTCTGTTTCCCCTCTGCACCCACTGCGGCTGGGCCCGAGGATGGAAGCGCTGAGAAAATCCGCAGCACCACGGGGGTGCCCAGTGTAATGCAGACTCGGGGAGACAGCCAGGATTCTCCGGGAGGGCTGCTTAGGCTTGTCTCTCTCAAGAATCCCACGGGGAAGGAGAAAGTCCTGGGGGAACCGGGGAGGGAACAGGTCTAATCCTGGGGGTACCTTGCTGGGGTAGGAGGAGCAACTGGACTCAGAATGGGGATATCTGGGCTCTGACCCAGCTCAGTCTCTGGACCACTGTGTGACCCAGGGCAAGTCCCTCAGCCTCTCTGGGCTTAGTCTGCACATCTGCAGAACAAGGTGGTTTGTAAGACGGCTCCTATACTGAGCCTTGAGCTTCGGGGTTCTGTGTGGTTGCCCTGTCTGCCGCCAGCTTTGAATCTGACCGGTGGCTTCCCGGCTCAAACCCACCTCGGCCAGAGGAAGGCAAGTCAGCCCCTGGAAGCCGCCGTGCTGACACAGCAGCCCTCACGGTCACCGCGTGAGGCCAGGCCGGGCGGGGACAGGGTTGCTCGGTTCGTTAGAGTCTAGGGATCCTGCACCCTCGTCCTTGGAGATGCCATTACGGGGTGGTTTCTGCAGCTTCCTCTCTGCGGGAGGGAGGAGAATGGAGAGACGGGACAGCGGGAGATGAGTCTGACTCCCCCGCGGGGGGAGAAGCTGAGGCAGCGAAGTTCTGTGCTGGTCTCAGCTTGGAGACTTAGGTGCTGGCGGGGAGGCAGCCGTTAGGCTCTTTCATTTCCTGTGACAGGAAGCTCAGCGCCACCTGGCTGGGGCTCAGAAGGGACTGGCTGGGTTATGAAGATGGGAAAGCTCAGAGACAGGGCAGCCTTCAGGAGCAGCTTGATTCAGGGGCTCAAATGATTCCCCGAGGACCTGTTTCTTCTTTCTTCATCTTTTAGCTTCTCTCCCCTGGGCAAGACCACTCTCAAACCCCCACCCTAGTGACCAGAAGTTTTCCATCCAGACTGGAATCCAGTAGAGAAGAAAAAAATTATGTCCCTCAAGGTCAGTCAAACATCCTGGGCCATGGGCCTAAGAGACTGTAGCCCCCACTCCTGGACCATCAGAAGTCACAGGGTTTGGAATGTGCTGACTGGCGTCAGGCCAATTAGGGTCCATGTCCTGAGCGAGGTTCATCCCACCCAAGAGCAGGGTTGAGAGTGGGGAGTGTCCGGCTTTATCCAGAAGAGAATGAAAGCTAATGAGGCCACCGAAACCCAGAGATGTCCTCTAATATGTTAGGGGTGAAGGAAAATAAAACAAAGCATATTAACAGAAAAAAAATAAAGGGGGGAATGCAAATAGTTATGCATTATGGCTGATCTCATCTTGTTTTCTCAGTAGTCCAGGAGTGTTGGAGCTACTGTTATCCTAGGTATAGAATCCCAGCCTTTTAGAGTTGAAAGGGTCTTCAAAGTCCTCGGTCCAACCCCCCTTTACTTTCACAGGCAAGGCAACAGAGACCCAGAGGGCTTGAGTAACTGTCTCAAGGTCACATAGCTGAGGGAAGATGGTGGAGCTGGAAGCCCTTGAAATCTTTCTTTCGCACTAGACAAAACACAAAACAAAACAAAACAAAAAACCAACCAAACAAAACAAGAAACAAAAAACTGGCATAATCTGTCTGATGTAATGATTTTGGAAGTCTGCTGTCCTTTAGAAGGCTCCCAACTTCCCCTAGAAGAAGTCTTGGCCAATAAGCCTTAGTTAATTTTGCTTAATTTCAGCTCTTGGCTTGGTAGTGGCTCCCCAGCCTCCAGCCCCAGCCCCAGCCCCATGCAGGCTGTGCTCCCAGAGCAGCTTGCAAGCAGCTTGTGGGAGTGAGAGTGGCTCTAGGACTGTCCTCCAAATATCCAGATCCATGCCCTGATGGCTGATATATGTACTGGTGACTGTGGGGGTACAGACCTGGAGATGAGTAGCTACTGTTGTGACTCCCATCACCAGTGTGACAAGCCTCCCCTCCTCTGGCTGAAGGGACTTCAGGGAACCTAAAGGGCTAGTGCATTTTTCTCCCTTAATTTTTCTCTTTTTCCTCTTTTTGGAGCCATGCATTTAAGGACAAGGACATTCTGAAGCAATGCATATACAGAGGAATGTTACTGTCCATGTCCAGGGGAAGGCACTGAGTTCAGGCAAGGCCTGAGAAGACCTTAAGTCTATACTGCAGGCTGATCCCTGGCACAGAGACAGTCTGTAAAAATCCAGCAAACAAACAAAAAAGCCCCAGTGAACCCCTGGAGAAGGGGGAGAAAGATTCTAATTTCTGAAGTTACCATAGTGTAAGATTCAAATGTTTTGTTGTCAACAACAACAGAAACACAAAGCACACCAAGGAGCCAGAAAGGATGGTCCATTCGAAGGAAAAAAATAAACAAAGCTGTTCTTGAGAAAGACCAGATGGCAGATTTACTAGACAATGACCTTTAAGTGACTATCACAGAGATGGGTGAAGAACTACAGGCAGGTGGGTAGAAACTCAAGATGAAATGTGAATAATATGAAAATATCAATAAGTAATTAGAAAACAAATATAAATACATATTCATGCAAAATACAATTCAAAGTAAATACAATACAATAAATACAAAAATAAAACATAAAAACATAAATAAAAATACTTCAAAAAGAAATTCTAGAGCTGAAAAGTATAATGTTGTGGAAATGAAAAAATCACTGGAGGGATTCTGAAGCAAATTTGAGCAGGCAGAAGAATCAGTGAATTTGAAGATAGGATAGGACTTAATGGGTGTGAGGAACAGAAGGAAAGAGATTTTTAAAGAGGTGAACACAGCCCAGTGGACACGAGGGACTCCAGCAAGAGAACTAACATATGTATTATGGGAGCACAGTAACTTTGGTTTGTTAACTCCACCTTCTGTTTTGTATGCAATGTAAGAGACTAATGCATTCAAAAATTATTAGCCTGTGTTTTGGGACACACAATGAACAAAGATGTATTTTTGTGACATCAGTAATTGAAAGGGGGTGGGGATGGAGCTGTACAGTGCAGGGTTTTATATATTATTGAAGCCACACTGGTATGCAGTCCAATGAGAGTGTTACAACTTTAGGATGTTAACTGTGATCACCATGGTAACCACGAACAAAATAGCTACAGCATATATACAAAAGGAAATGATAAGAAACCAAATGTTTCACTACAAAAAATCAATTGTGCCTAGATGAAGACAACAACATGGGAACTGAGGAACAATGAGGCTATCAGGCATATAAAACATAAATAACAAAATAACAGAATTAAGTCCCTCCTTATCACTAATTACATTAAATGTAGATGGATTAAACTCTCCACTCAAAAGACAGAGACTGGTAGAATGGATAAAAACACGTGATCCAACCATATGCTGTCTACAGGAAACTCACTTTGGACACAGACAGGTTGAAAGTGAACACAGCAAACCAAAGATGCCAAGGATGGCTATAATATCAAACTTGAAATCAAAATAGACTTTAAATCAAAGTCACACAGCTCATTAGTGGGAGACCGAGGTGTTCCTAGAGAGAACTTGTCCCAGCAGGCATCCACCTGCTCAGAGACATTTCTGAATTACAAATTACAGAGAATTCTCTGCAAGAGAAGCCTCACTCCCATGCAAACCAGGCAGACCAGCCAGCATGGTCCATAGTCCATCTCGCCCTGGGTAACCCAGAAAGGGGCTCCCTCCTTACCTCCCTGGCCTCTTCCATCCTTCCTCATGAGTGGACAGATGATGTCTCAGAAGACATATCCAGCTGGGCACTGCTGGAGACCTCTCTCAGGGGATCCTGGGTTTCCTCCACACTCCCGACTGATAGCTGACCCCTACCTCATCACCTGGCCCTGTCTCGATGCTGGTCCGAAAGCAACAAAGTTAGCTCCAAGACTATGAGAGATTATGAGGCCATTCGTGGTTGTCCAGCCCAAACTCTGCATGTTACCGGGGGGGACACTGAGGCCCAGGAGAGGAGGAGCTGGGAAATTGGTGCCCATGAACAAAATGAGGGCTGTGTCAGTGAGGAAGAAGAGGAGGGTGACTATCAGTGAGCAGTCTGCTGTCTCTGCCTGGACACTGACAACCTCATTTTCCTGTCTGTCCCCTTCTTGCCCCTGCAGGGCTTGGTTGCTGTGGTTGAGCAGGGATAGGCTGACCCCTCACAGGGGCCCCATTGGAATGGTTTGTGGGGCTGGCCAGAGCCCCGACTCCCTGTCCCAGGGCACCCCACAGCTCCCCAGCTTTGTGCTGCTGTCATCTGCTTGCCAGCTCTCTCTGCCCTTGTCCAGTTCTCTGCCTTTCCAGCCCCTGGACCAGCCGGGTGGACACATTCTTGCATCCTGGAGATGAGCGGCTCACCACCTTCGGTCCCGACACACTTTTAGGCTGAACCACCTTCAGTGAGTCTGCTACCGGAAGTCCAAACCCAACCCCCCACCCCCCAATATGATACTCTCTCTCTTGAGTCCTACTTATGTGATGTTCTCCAGGTTTCACCTTACCAGATGACATCAGAGCAGCGTCAGTCAACATTCAAAATGCACATACCTTTTGTCCCAGCAAGTTCATTTCTGGGAGTCAGTCATCCTGAAATACTCAGGGGCATGTATTCATGTCTGTAAGGATGTCCACATTATTTGAAAAATCTAATAGCAAAAATTTGAGATAATCTAATATTCAATCAATCTATGGATTGATCAATTGATCCAAAATGAGTGTGGTCCCTGTGCCCTGGCTCAGGAAGCTATCCATCATATATTTTTGAATTAAAAAAAACACTTTATGAAAAATATGAATCACCTGCTGCTACTTTATATAAAATCGAATGTGCACAGCTAACCCTCTTGAAGCCTGAACATTTATACTGGGGCACCCATGGGGAAATCCTTCATGGATCTGAGACCCTCTGACAGCATAAACTATCTAAGGCAACTAGGCACAAAATTACCTTCCCTCTCAGCTGCTCAGGGGTGTCAACCAACATCCCTTCTTCTCCCCTACATCCTGAATTTTGCCTCTCCACGGGAGCGTTCGTGTCAATGTACAACACTGTGTTATGTCTCCAATCTCCAAAACAGTGAATTCAGAAACAAAACTAACCCTCTTCTGCTACTTAAGCTTCTTTTTATAGAAAAATGCCTCAAGAGCCACCATCTTTGCCATTTCTAATTCCTTGCTCTCAACCCAGACTCCACTCCTCACATTCACCTCAGCTGCTTTCATCCAGCTCACCAGCGATCTCCATACTGGGCTAAGGGGTGCCTCTCAATGACACTTGACCTATGGGCATTTGGCATAGCTGCTGACTTCTCTCTGAAACCCTGTCCTGGCTTTCCTCCTCCCTCCCCCGCTGCTCCTCTTCAGTCACCTTTGTTGCTTCCTTCTTGGTCCCTTGACCTGTAGACTTTGTGCTGTTCCTGGCTCTGTCTTTGCCCTGTTCTCTTAATTCTCCCTCCCTTTCTTGGGGATCTCACCAGACTCCCCCCACCTCCACATGCCACTGGTATGTCGATGGCCCCCAAATTGACCTCTGAGCCTGGCCTGTCCCTGAACACCAGGCTGGTACATCCACCGCCATTTAGCATCTCCCCTGTGTGTCCGGTAGCATCTCATAATTCACATGTCCCCAACTGATGTCCCATTTCCCTGGCCTGTCCCTCCCTTGTCTCGGTGCAGGCAATGCCATCCATCCTCCCTGCTCAGGCCAGAAACCTTTGGTCAGTCTGGACCCCTCAAGTCCTCTTGCACCCTGTGTCACATCTGTCCACAAAACTTCTGGCCCTCCTTTGAAAGAATTCTGGAACTTGTCCACTTCTCATCACCTCTGTGGCTGGCTCCTGGGTCTGCCATCCCCATCACAGCCTGGATGATCACAGTAGCCCCTAGTTGGTCTCTCTACTTCTTCCCGCTTCCTGCAAGACTATTCCTTCTGGCGATCTAATGTGATCCCATTAGGTTTGTCAGATCATGTCCTTCCTCTGCTCAGAACTTTTCAATGCTCTCACTAGAGAAAAATCTGGAGTCCTTACAGTGAACTGCCCAGCCCTATATCTACGGAGACCCCCACCCCCACCTCTTCACTGACTTCATAACCAGTCCTCCCTGCTCTCTTTGCTCACACCACGTGGGCCTTCTTGCTTTTCTTGAACCTGCCAGGTCTGTTCCTGCTCCAGGGCCCTTGTGCTTGCTGTTCCTCTGCTTGGGGTCCTCCTCCGCAGACAGCCTTAGGGTTCATGGCTCCGTGTGGGATGACCAAGCCACGGACAACACGTCTGGTTCTTGTACAAAGTTCTGCAGGCTCCTAAGAGTCCTCCCCAGAAGAAAGTCTACATCTCTGCCCAGAGTGAAGAGAAGACAGAGGGCAGCATGGTCCTTTCTAGAATTTTTCTTTCTTTAGATACTATGTTTTCCCCTTCTGAATATTTTCACTAAAACATGGAATGTTTCGGGCACCTGGATGGCTCAGTTTGTTAAGCCTCTGCCTTCGGCTCAGGTTATGATCTCAGGGTCCTGGGATAGAGCCCCACATCGGGCTCTCTGCTCGGCAGGGAGCCTGCTTCCTCCTGTCTCTGCCTGCCTCTCTGCCTACTTGTGATCTCTCTCTGTCAAATAAATAAATAAAATCTTTAAAAAAATGTCATTAAAACATGGAATGTTTCTAATGGTGCCTCAAGTGAGGCAAGAAAGTGGTGACCGGATGTCACCCAATGGCCACAAGTTCATTGTCTCCTGAAGATGTCAGGAGAAGGATCAGAGTCCATCTCACCAAAGGGCAGAGATCCTGCTGAAGGGGAACCCAGCCCCTAGCAACCACGAGATGCCCTGAGTCAATGCAGGCTGCTGGGCCAGTCAGAAGTACAGCATCCGTGCCTTGCGGGAGGACAGGAGCAGTGTGTGACCCTGCGCTTTCCACAGAATGGGGACAGACGAACCTGTCTCTGTGCATCCTGAAATTTCCTACTCACCGTGATCTAAAAAAATCAATCAAAGTCATACCTGAGGCTGAGCAGGGAGACATCTGTAATCTAAGCAATTCCATAATCTAAGCATACCCCCAAATGTTAATAGTGAGTGTCTTAGATGAGAGGACCTGGAGAGGTAATCAGGGAAGAGCTTAACATTTTACATTTCGAAAAAAACTCGAACAGTTTTTTTTCCAGCGAGTGTGTATGACTTTCGCAGTGTGGGTGTGTATTATTTATATGTGTATGTATGTGTGTATTAACATGTGTGTATTAATGTGTGTGCGCACACCTGTGTGTGCATTTGTGTGTGTGTACGCATGCATGCTTGCGTGTGTCTCAGCCTCCCGAGTGAGGACTATTCACAAGAGAAAGGGATTCCTCAGTGTACAAAAGGATTTGCCAGAGGCTCCTTTGAAGTGCTCTGCTCTCCGGGGGCCCACACAAAAGGATTTTGATTTATAAACACTTTCCCTTCCTGGTCTGAGGCAGCCCTTCAGCACGTGGTCAGTTCCTTTTTCAAGTTCGATCCAGTTGAAAGAGAGCATGTCCCCGGGTCACAGCTGTGGGTGGAGCCCTGTGCCCGGCACTGCGGGACGAGGAAGGTGAAGGGTTATGTCCGGGAGGAAGCTAGCACCGTCTGCTCTCACAGAGGAGGTTCTGGAAGAACTTCTCAGAGGCAGTTGCCGGGGGTGACCAGCAGGACCCTCTGCATTGTCCATCAGTCCAGCCAGGAACTCAGACACGAAGAGGGTCTCTGGTCTCCCAGGGGTGACGGGGAAGTCAGAGGCCCTGCTGTAGTCTGAGCAGGGAGGGGTTATGGTGAAGGAGGAGCAGCCACTCTGCTTCTCTGTTACCAACACCAGGACTGTGGAGGACCCGCAGAAGGAACCCTGCAGTGTCCTGGGTGACCATTTTGGAAACAATGATAAAAGGAAGTTAGCAGTAGCTTATTGCATAAGACTGATGAATCACAGACCTGTATCCCTGAAACAAATAATACATGATGTTAATTAAAAGAAAAGAAGTTAGCAGTAGCTTGTGAAAACTCATCTTAATTATACCTGGAGAAGGGAGGGAAGGAGTGGGGTGACATTCTCAGTTCTCAAAACCCCAGTCAGCCCTGTAGTTGGCTTCATCTGTAGACCCCTTCATTCCCCTGATGTATAACCTGTCTGGGTCTCTGCTATTGGGTGGTCTGAAATCTTGGGACAGGATTGTAGTTATATTGAATTTTTATTTTATTGTTCCTGCCTGAAATGAGTTTCCTTACTGATAAAACCTTTTTAAACAAGGATATATTGTTCCTTCCTCTTTTTTCCTTTTTTAAAAGAGATTTTATGTATTTGATAGAGAGAGACACAGCAAGAGAGGGAACACAAGCAGGGGGAGTGGGAGAGGGAGAGGGAGAAGCAGGCTTCCCGCTGAGCAGGGAGTCTGATGCGGGGCTCGAACCCAGGACACTGGGATCATGACCTGAGCCAAAGGCAAATGCCCAACGACTGAGCCACCCAGGTGCCCCAAGGATATATTTCTTTTGAAATGAGAAACTGAGGCGTGCACACACACCAGTGATGATGAAGATAGCAGAACCCGTCTCACTGGGTTGTTGGGAGGATGACATAACACAGTGTTCATGGCATGGTGCCTGGCACACAGGGATCATAGCTGTGTGGTGGGGGGTTGCTGTTGCACACCAAGGGTCTGCGTGGGATTTTTGCTGTATGACCTGCACATCTCAGCTGGCTCACCAGTAAAATCAGAACTATATGCTCTTCCTAGAGCGAAAGCAGGAAGACCTCTTAACACCACTTTGTTTCTGTAATCTTTGCTGTTGTGGCTCTGCTGGGCCGGCAAGCTTTGATGTTAAGAGTACAGGAGGGCAGGAGGATAGTTTGGAGCACCCTCTTCCTTTCTCTATGATTCAATACCTTCCTTTGTTCATGCATCTAGGAAACACGATGCAGCCCTCCCCTTATTCCCATTCTACCAATGAAGAAGTTGAGCCTTGCCACCTCTCCTGTTTGCAGCCTTAATCCCTGTCTGTGCAAGCCCAGTGGGCTCTCCTCTTGCCTGGAATGCAATATCAAGGACCCAGGATTTGCATGGGAAACCAAGATTCTCTGGTTTGGGGCAGTTGGAAAGAAACGGCTCACTTGAATGGATTGATTTTTTTCTGGATCATTGCCGGCAAATCAATATTTGATTGTGTCACCTACTGCTGTGCTCATCTCCCTGCCCCCCCATCTTCCCACATCCCCCTCCCCCGCCACCCGCCTCAAGAAGTGGCAGAGCAGATCAATGATCTTGAAAAAAATCTAGATAAAAGTGTCTCAAGTAAACCGGAGGGGAGGAGGTGTGTAGGCGGTTCTTGAGGAGTCCATAAATCTGAAGCTGATGAATTACCTGGGCAGGTGCCTCTGCCACTGGCATCCTGACTCAAGACGGGAGTGGCATTGATTAGTTCGCTGGCGCTGGTTATCTGGAGGGAGCTGCTCCATTTTTCTCATTTATTGCTACTAGATTTCAGGAAGGTATTTTCTAAATCCCCCCATCTACCCCCTTATCTAAATATTAGGTATATTTGGTGAAGGCTGAGTGTGCCCTGCAGGAAGGAGGACTTGGTCCCTGAACCACTGGCTGGAGGATTCTCCCCGTGGGTGTGATGGGTGATGGCAGGATAGCCCTTCATTCATAACCGTCATCCCCATCATTGGTGCCACAAATTCCCCTCCCTTCCCCTTCCCCTGCTCTGTGGATGGCGTGCCCAACTCAAGGCAGGGGGAGTAAGCTGCTGCTAAGAATGATTCCTATGTAGATAGGGGACAGGGAGAGCAAGCAGAGGCTAGCCCGCAAGGCCCTCTCCCTATGTCCAACTTTAACCTCCTTACTGCATGTTTTGTTGCAGTCAGAGCCCCCAAAAGGAACCCACCAGGCTCCAATCAGCAACAGATGTTGCAGCGTTCTTTCCTAATCAAATTGCCTCAGATCCCCTGGCCCTTGAGGGTGCAAGGTTACAAGTCAGAATCAGATGGTTTTTCTCCTGGACATAGGCTTTTTTGAGTAATTCACNAACCCACCAGGCTCCAATCAGCAACAGATGTTGCAGCGTTCTTTCCTAATCAAATTGCCTCAGATCCCCTGGCCCTTGAGGGTGCAAGGTTACAAGTCAGAATCAGATGGTTTTTCTCCTGGACATAGGCTTTCCCAAAAAACAGCCAAGTGCCCGGTTCTGAGCACTATTGAGAGTCACACAGTAAGACTCCACATAATAGTGGCTTATGCAAGACAGAATCCCATTATTCCCTCACACACCAGTTCTAGAGTTGTCTACTGGGGCCTCATGAGGTCGCTCCGCAGTCTTAGGAACCCAGCATGCTTCGACATTTAGCTTGTCATTCCTCATTTGTTGGCCTTATTAATTTTATGAAATATAGATCAACTCCCATCCACATCCCCTCTGACAGGAAGGGAGAGTAAGAGGTCATGCAAAGTATGGTCTTTCCCTTTAAGGGCACAGCCTAGGACTGGCACACAGGAATACTCACATATCATTGGCAGAAGTCAGTCCCATGGTTGCCCTGTGCTGCAGGGGAAGCTGGAAAATGTAGTTTTTATTTCATGCACTTAAACTTGAGGTTCTATAACTGAGGAAAGAATTGGAGAATGTGTGAGCATGGGCTGGGACGGGGTAGGTGGGAAATGGTTGGCCATACCAGGGATAGGTGCAAGAGGACCGTTTTGGGGAATTGGGGTGGGGCTGCTTTGGGAAGGGGAAAGACTTGGGTTCCTTCTGTCTTTTCTCGCTTTCTACCTTCCTGAGGCCTTATTTCTCCTCCTTTGACCTTTCTAAACCTTGATCTTGGTATGTGACTCTTTTACTATTTTAATTTGGATCTTCTAAAGTATCTTCCAGATCATGGAGAATCATGGACTAGCCCTAGGATTCACTAAACCAAGTGCAACTACATAGAAGTTTAGAGAATTTAGTTGACGGAACCTACTCTGTGCAGACACTCTGCCAAGTGCTGAAGATACACCCCAGAGTAAAAACAGGTGTGCATGATACCTTCCTCCTGGAATGTGGGCTACAGCAGGAGAAAAATCACACAAATACATATCAGATTATAGCTATGATTTCCAATTCTGGCCAAGATGGAGTCATAGGGACTGGATTTACCCTTCTATGCAGGACAATTAAAAAACTGTACAAAAAAATATGAAACAATGACTTTCCAGACATTAGCCATCAAGCAAAGAAGACACAATGATTCCTGAAAGATAGGATTGAAAAGGCAAATACCATGAATATTTCATATTTTATATCTTTAAAAAAAAGGCTTCCTCTTTTGTTCTTGAAAGATATTCTTTTGAACTTGGAATTTTAGTCTAAGAGGGGCTTCCCCCAGTGTTTTAAAACATTTCTCTACTGTTTCCTCACTTGAATTGTTTCTGAGGGAAAATATACTGTCACCCTTATATTTGTTCCTCTGTATAATATGTCTTTCTTCTCCCTCTGGATAATTTCAAGGCTTTCTCTTTACCACTGGCTTTTAGAACTTTGATCATGACGTGACCTAGTGTAGTTTTTTTCCATATCTTTTGTGCTTATGATTTGTTGAGCTTCTTGGACCTGTGGATTTATAGTTTCGATCAAATTTGGAATATTTTTGGATTTTTTTTTCAAAAATTTTTTTCTGTCCTGAAGGAGTAAATCACCATCAGACTTATACCACAAGGGATGTTAAATGTCATTTGGGTGGAAGAGAAATGATACGGGATGGATCTCACAAAGGAATGAAGAGTGCTGGAAAGAGAAATTATACAGGCTAACATAAAATAATTTCTGTTACTATTTGCATCTTTGTATAAAATAATTGAACATTTGAAGACCAATGACAACAAGGTAGTGTTGGGATTATAGCATAGACAGAAGTGGAATGTATGACCACCATAGCATAAAGCCCTAGAGGGGGGAAATGGAAGTATCCTATTGCAGAATTCTTTTTTGGTGGGGGTGTAAATTGTAATTTTTTTATTGGAAAACAAATATACAATAGGAATGGACTCGAGGCAAATTGTGTCATAAGCGTATTTTCTTTACATGGCTAAACAAAACATAAAAAAAAATGAGGAACACTTCACAAATTTGCGTGTCATCCTTGCACAGGAGCCATGCTAATCCTGTCTGCATGGTTCCAATTTTAGTGTATTTGCTGCCAAAATGAGCACTACTCTTACAAATTCTTACATTAAATGTGCATAATATAATAGCACTTGAAGATACATGGTGATGAGCAAGAAGACTAAAGTGACCATTAAAATACCAAGACAAAAAGCCAAAGTTCTTAGGCCAACAAAGAAAGATTAAATGGAATCAGAAAAATAATCAGTTATTCATAAAGAAGGCAGAAAAAGAAGAAAAAGTGAACAATGAACAGAGGTGAAAAACAGAAAACAAAGAGCAAGCTTATGTGTAAAAAGCTATCCAAATTAATAACCATGTTAAAGCTTTCCAACCAGAGTCTGACAGAATGGCTCTTGCAAAGAAAGGTGGCGAGAAGAAGGGCTGTTCTGCCAGCAGTGAGGTAGGGATCAGGGAACATACCACCAGCATTCACAAGTGCATCCATGGAGTGGGTTTCAAGAAACATGACCCCCTGGCACTCAAAGAGATCTGGAAATTTGCCATGAGAGAGATGGGAACTCCAGATGTTTGCACTGACACCGGGTTCAACAAAGCTGTCTGGGTCAAAGGAATAAGGAATGTTCCATACCGTATCGGTGTGGTTGTCCAGAAAATGTAACAAAGTTAAAGATTCACCAAACAAGCTCTACACATTGGTTACGTATGTGCCTGTCACCACTTCCAAAAATCTACAGAGAGTTAATGTGGTTGAGAACTATTTGCTGATTGTCAAAGGTGTAAAACTGCAAAAAAAAAAAAATCATGTTAAATGTAAATGGTCTAAACGCCCACATTAAATGTGCAGGTAGATTAGATAAAAAAGCAAGACTCAACTATATGTTGCTCACAAGAAATTCACTTTAAATATAGACACAAATAGGTTAAAAGGATAGAAAATGATGTATCATGATAACAATAATCAAGAAAATGATGGAGTGGGTATGTTACTATTAGAGGAAATTTCAGAGCAAAGAATATTACCAGGGATATTTCATAATGATAAAGGGGTCAATTTCTCAAGAGAAAATAAGAGAGCCCTAAACATTTATGCACCAAAATAAAGCAAAAGTGAATAGAACTGCAAAGAGAACTAGGCAAGTCCACAGTCATAGTGGAATAGTTCCATATCATTCTCACAATAATAGAAGAAGTGGACAGAAAGTAAATAAGAATAGAAAAGGGTTTTTTGGTAAACTTTTAAAAGATTTCATTTATTTATTCATGAGACAGAGAGAGAGAGAGAGAGAGAGAGAGAGAGAGAGAGAGAAGTAAAGGCAGAGGGAGAAGGAGGCTCCCCGCTGAACAGGGATCCTCATGCTGGACTTGATTCCAGGACCTTGAGATCATGATCTGAGCCAAAGGCAGACGCTTAACTGACTGAGTCACCCAGGCACCCCATAAAAGATTTTTATAATGCCATCAAACAACTTGATGGAAATCAATTACATTTCTATTTACTGGCAATGAATTATCAGAAAATCAAAATGAGAAAGTCAATAAACCTGACAAAAGATGTCCCAAACTGGGGTGCCTGGGTGGCTCAGTCATTAATCCTCAGGGTCCTGGGATTGAGCCCCCATCAGGCTCCCTACTCAGCGGGAAGCCTGCTTTTCCCTCTCCCACTCCCCCTGCTTGTGTTCCCTCTCTTGCTGTGTCTCTCTCTGTCAAATAAATAAATAAAACTTAAAAAAAAAGATGCTCAAAACCTCTATTGTGAAAACTATAAAAGGTCTCTGAGAGGAATGAAAAATGACTTAAGTAGACAGAGAGACATACTATGTCCATGGGTTGGAAGACCCATTATTGTCAAGGTATCAGTTTTCTTTAAATTGACCTATAGATTCAATATAATTCCAATTTAATCCCCAAACCAGTTTTCAGAAGTTGGCAAATTAATTCTAAAATTCATATGAAAATGCAAAGAATAGCCAAAATGGCTTTAAGAAAGATAAAAGTTGAAGGACTAACTTAAGACCTAGTATAAAGCTACAATAATTGAGACAGTGTGGTATTGCATTAGAAAGACAAATAGATCAGTGGAACAGAGTGGTTAATGCAGGAACAGACTTACATGTTAAAGACACTTTATTTTTGACAAAAGTGCAAAGGCAATTTAGGGGAGAAAGGGTCGTATTTTCAAGAAATGGTGCTAGAACAATCAGATATCCCTATTTCAAAAAACGAACTTCAATGTGTATCTTGTACCATCTACAGAAATGAATGGCCTCCACAAATATTAGCTTTTATATTTGGTGGTGTTATTGTGGCTGGTGTTGCCTGAAGGTTATTTGATGGATGACTCCACTTGTTCTGAGAAGAGTCCAGATGCAGAGCGGGGATCTTTAGGAGGAGATGCAGGGGACTGGTTTGAGCTCTGAAGAAGGGACATCTACCTGCCCAGTGAGCTGCCCTGCCCCCCCACAGGTGTGGGAGCCAAAGCTTGGTGAAAGGTAGGTAGAGGCTCCATGGCAGGGACTTCTTTGGGCTGCTGGGCTGAGCTTGAGGCCAGTCACCAGCTGTGCAACCTTTATCAATCAAAACTTCAACATCCTCATCTGCAAACCAAGGCTGGTAATACTTCTCTGTGTGTTTGCTGTGAAAGATCAATATGCTACAAATACACCAAGCAGGCATCCTGGTATATAATAAGCACCTCAGAAATATGATTCGGCTGTCCCCTCCATCATCCCTTAATTCACCAGGGAATGAATAACCACCACCGATTTGCTTAGACTTGTCCCTTGCTTGGATCCACAGCTCCAGAGAGACAGGAACAGGCCATGCTTCCTCTCGGGCCCTGAATCTCTGGATGGAGGAGAGCTGCCTGCTGATGGCTGTGATAGAGGTGAGCTCTGGGGGCTCTGAGTGCACAATGGGGAATATAACCCAGCTTCACAAAAGGCTTCCTAGAGGAACTGGTATCTGAGTGGAGTCTTTTTTTTTTTTTAAGATTTATTTATTTGAGAGAGAGCAGAGAGAGAGACTCTCAAGCAAACACTCCACTGAATGCGGAACCTGATCCCACAACTCTGAGATCCTGACCTGAGCCGAAAACCAAGGGTTTGATGCTTAACCCACCGAGCCACCCAGGCACTCCTATCAGAGCAGGGTCTTAAAGGAACTCAGGAAAAATCCAGAGAAGAGGGGAACATGTACCAGGCTGAGGGAATGGCATTTGCAAAGGTTCAGAGCTGAGAACATGGGGAAAGAGGGTTGGGATCTGTTCTGTGATGGGGGAGAAGCAAGAGCTAGAATGATCCTTTGCACCCAGCACAGGGCCAGGCACATGGTGTGCACATATTTACTATTTGTTAATGAATGGCAGAATGAGCAAACGATTAAACAAGAGGTTAGCTGGTTTGTCTGAAGTCTGGAAAACCTATAGGGATTTCTGGAAATAGTGGGACCAGGTCATGAAAGACTTTGAATGCTGGAATGAGCTTATTTTTCATTCCATAGGTGGTAGTGTCTCAGTGGGTTCTATCTGCCACAAGGCATGTAGGAAATGACAGGTGAGTCCCTCAGCACCACTGAGCTCATCACTCGGGAGCATCTGTTGAAAGAGAGAAGACCTCTGTGGACAATATTGGCCAATATCCCTTATCGGTCATTGATCCTTGATGCTCTAGGGTTTCCCTGGGACCAGAATCCTGGGGAAGAACGATGAGGGTGAATCCTGTTGTGTCTGTGCTATTGCCCCTCAGCCTGGACTTGAAATGATGTGGTTCTTTTCTCCCTGGAGCCAGACCTTGCTCTTCTTCCTCAAACCGCCCCAAAGCAGGAGATAGGTGACTTCCTTGCCTGGTTCCCTTCTCTGGCAAGGATGGTTACTCCACTGATTTACATTCCTTTCAGGAGGGTCCCATTCATCTTGAGAGGATCCAGGGACCTCTTTTCCAAACATCCAGGATGGAGCCTTCATATGCTCAGGAAGTTTCTGCCCTCATACCATCCTTTCCATATCTTGTTCTTCTCTGAAGGGATGATGTGGTCCAGAGGGGCCACCTGGCTGGGGCTGTAGGCAGCTCTAGAGCTTTAAGTCTGTTTGGTGGGGAGCCAGCTGGAAAACCCTCCCTGCATCCCTGCCAAGGACCTTGGGAGGCAGCCTCAAGATGACCCTCACTGATCCCCACCTCCTGGTCTTCTTGTTCTCATGTATTCCCCTCCCCTTTCTTGTACCAATAGAACATGGCATCATAAGGGGTGTGACATTCCTGTGACTCGGTGGAAAGCACGGTGACTTCTGTCTGCTTCCAGCTCTGATGGGACAAGCTTTCAGGTGGGAGAAGCGTATGTAACATGGAACTGAGGGGTGGCCCCAGCCAACAACTGGCAGGGAAATGAGGCTCTCAGTCCAGCAGACCTCAAGAAACTGAGTCTTCCAGACACTCTCCAAGTGAATTTGGAGAAGGATCATTTCTCCAGGGAATCCTCAGATGAGACCCCACACCAGCCAGCACCTTGACTCCAGCTGGTGAGAGATGAGCTGAGTCACTCCTGGGCTCCTGACCCATAGAAACCGAGATAAAGCACGTGTGTTGTTTTAGTTGCTAAGTTTTGGGATAGAGGGAGCATGTGCTGGGGCCCGAGCCTCCTGCTTGGGGGAGGGCAGAGTTCCCTGGGAAAATATGCCAGGCCAGGTGCACCTCCAGGGCCAGGCCACTGTCATCTACAAGCGCCTTCCTCGTGGGGGCCACTTATTCCACCGGAGCTAAGCCAGGTGGCCAAGGGGAGATTAATAAGCATGTTCTGGGTCGCCCCGCCCCTCCTCTCCCTGGCTCCTTCCCCTTCGGCCTGGTCCACACCATCCCCAGCTCTGACCATCTGCCTTCCTGCTTAGGAACATTTCCCACTGGAAGCCACTGAGATCAGCTGGTGAGGCTGCCCAAGATGGGCCCAAGAAGTCTGGCACAGGAGGGAGGGGCTTACAGGGGGCGGGGCTTACAGGGGAGGGGCGTGCTAGGGGAGGGGCGCACAGGAGGGAGGGGCCTGCAGGAGGGCGGTGCAGTGCTGGGACTCTGGAGACAGGTCACTGTAAAAATCCCAACTCTGCCGCCCACTGGCTTAGTTTCCTAACCTCTCTGAGCCTCCATTTCCCCTTTTGTAAAATGAGTATAACAGTGTCTCACAAGGTTGCTGTGGGGATGGATGAGTTAGGGCACATAAAATACCGAGAACAGCGCCTGATTCCAGGGCTCTCGGCATGCCCTCATCATTGCTGTCCCTTAGGTTAGTCTCTTGGTGTGGCAGTTTCCCTGTCCTGCACCTTTTCCTTCTGGAATCAGGCCCTCCACCCACACTAGCCTTGGTTGGCCACTTGGATGCTTGGTTCCTGCTGTTCCCTCTGCCTGGCTGTGGCGTACCTAAACTCTTGGTGCCCCCAAACGCTGCCCGTCCTTCGGGGCCCCAGCCCCTGTGGACCTCAAAAGCAGAGCACAGAGGAAGAAAATGGACTTTGGAGCCTGAGAGGTATGGTTTCATGCCTGTTCCTCCTCTCACTTGCCAGGTGATCTTAGACTTGTTATTTACCTGCCCCAAGCCTGTGATTTCCCTGCCGGGTACACCTGATGTGCGCAGTTGGCAACAACAAGCCCTCAGACTTCTTAAATGCGCTGACTGCGGTGGTTCCCGAGAAGGGCTTGGTGCACAGTGGGCGCCTAATAATTGCTGGTTGGCGCAGTCGGTGCCTGGCTGACATAAGCCAGCTCTGCCCCCCGCACTTCACCTCCGGAAGGGCAGGTGGGTCCCCGGGGAAATCTCATCCGCCAGCCTTACTCTGGGAAAGAGAAATAGAAAATTTTCTAATTCCAAAGAGTAAATGTCAGAGGCTTGGGAAGGATTCGGAGGTTCTGAAAATAAACCTGGCATACATAGGGGGAGGAGGGAAGGAGCGAGGGGGAGGAGGGGGAAGGCCAGGCGAGGCGTGGAGATGAGGTGCCAAGGCTGGGAGAGATGGAGAGACAGAGACACACACACAGAGAGAGAGAGAGACTGCAGGATCCTTCTTCTTCTTGGGATAAAAGATTCAGGTGGCCCCTGAGCGTTTGTGTGGCAGACCGCTTGCCGTGCTGGGGCATGTGGGGCCGTCTGAGCAGAGCCTGGGCAGGGAGACGCTGTCATGGCTCCAGGGAACCTTCAGGCTGTGAACCTCTCCCTCTTACAGTCCTGGATGGTCCCTGGGGCCCTTCCCGAGCACCCCTGCTCCCCAGAGCCCCTCCAGCTTGGCCCTCCGTGACCTGGCTCCACGGCCCCTCACCACCCCTGTTCCCTGCTCCGGATGCCCCAGTGACAGTGGGAATTCCCGTTCCCCATGTGACCAGGGAGCAGAGAGCCCTCCTTGCTCCCAGTGGGCCTGACTACCCCCCCCCCGGCCGAGGCCGACACCTGTGCTGTCCCCAGGATCTGGGTCCAGGGAGGGGTGGGGACCCAGACCAGGTTCTGCCCTCAGAGGCCTGGGGAGACAGCTGGCCATCAGGAGGGTGGCAGGGCTGTGAGTCGGCCTGAGCTCCGGTCACACCCGGGCTGGAGCACGGGCTCCCTTGGGCTGGGGGTGACACAGAACTGGGAGGACTGGCAGCTGGCATCATCCATCCATGTTTCAGTCTTGTCCTGAAGGTGCTCGAGGGGTGCTCCCAGCCTGAGCTCTGACACAGTGGCCTCAGAGGGGCCAGGGAAGCAGGGAACCCCCGTTTATTGACCCTCGGGTGAACGCCGGGCCCACACCAGGGGCATTTAGCATTGCATTAGCACAGTTCTCTCCTACAAGCCACGGCCCATCTCTGGGCCTCAGTTTCCCCCTCTGTGAAATGGGCGTGGGCCTGGAGGGCAGTTCTCCCAAGTCGTTCCCATTCTGTGGTTCCTCTGAGCCTCAGTTTCTCCTTCTGTGAAAGGGAGTGCTAGCCACACCCAACTCTGGGGGGCTGTGAGGGCGCAGGGAGAAGAGGGTGCAGGGTGCTGGGCTGTGAGGTGCTGGGGTTCGGTGCCTGCGTGTGGGAGGCGCTGGTGTGCTGATGGGGGTCGGGCGGGCATTCTGGGAGCCACTGTCTCCACCCCCTCCCCCAATCTTTGCTGCCATTTCCTGGGTGGCTGCTGAGCTGTTGGGGGGGGGTCTAAGCTTCTCCACGGCAGGTCACCCTTTTGTACCCACAGCACACAGGGGCCTGCGTGGCTTGTTGGAAATGGGGGAGCATCCTGTCCTCCAGCTGCTCAGAGCCCCTCAGAGGCCCCACTGCTCCTACAGCAATGATCTGACCTTGAGCCTGTTCAGGGCCCTGGGAGCCCGGCTCTGGCCCTGCCTCCTACAGCCTCTCCCACACCCACCCAGGTGGGAAACTGAGGCTCAGAGAGTCGATGAGACTCGTCCAGGCCACCTGTGGGGAGATGGCCAAGCTGGATTCAAACCCAGGCCTGCACCCTGCACCCCCCACAGGCCATCTGGAATGCCACATCATGGTGGCGTGTGCCCCCAGTGGGCCCTGTCCCAGCAGACAAAGGCTGTGTCAACCCCCGCATCTGGGTTTGGAGATCAGAGGAGATCACACCGCCCAGCCTGGGGAGTTTATCGGCCGGAAGGGATGCATGGTCTTATCCCTGCGAACGCTCCTGATCGATCTGTTTCCATGCCCTGGGCCCTCCCTGCAGCCCAGGGTCACCCTGATTTGTCTTCCTCCCCACCGCTACACATCTATTGATTCAGAAGGAATGTGGGAGCGGCACCAAGAGGCTCTGATCTGTCCTGGTGATGTTCTAGAGAACTCATGAGCCTTTGAAGAGATTAGTGCTTCCTAATCACTGTGATTTGGGTCCACGGTCCACAGGACACTCCCCAGGCTCCTCATTAAAGAGCTGATTGTGTTATTTGCGCAGCTGATGTCTGTGCCAGGCCCTTTGCTGGGGCGTCAGAGTCTGGGAGACTCGGGCACACAGGCGGACCTGGTTTTCCTGGCACAGCCCAGCTTGGCTCAGCGGGCAGAGGCCTCTGGGAATGTACTAGAACTGTGGGCCCTGGGCTCGTTCTTTCCCTGCCTCGATTTCTCCTATGGCCCTTCATGCAGCAACATCTCCACGAACCATTGCGTTCCATCAATTGATACATATTGCTGAGACTGGATTCTTCTCCTTTATTTATCAGCGGGCTGGTGGGGTGTCCTAAGGCCCTGAGCTGTCGTGAATGCAAGAATACAATTAGGGGAGTCTACCCTTAGGGCTTCACAGTCTGATGGGGGAGGCAGGCGCCCAAGGGGACAAACCTGAAGTGGACTGATAGGCGCCATGGTGGGGGTAAGAGTAGATCTGTATTTTAGGCACCGAAGTGAGGTGGTCACAGGTCCAAGGCGCGTGGGCTTGTGTCCTGGCCTTGCCATCCACTGCCGAGAACTCGGGATCAGTTACTCGCCTCCCCGAGCGTTCATCATCTCCACTCCATGTTGGGAATTTCTGTTGCTGTGTGAACACGAAGGTGAAACATTTCGGTTTGTGCACGTGCAGGCACACGTGTGTGTGTGTGCATGTGCCTGTATGTGTGTGCGTGTATGTCTGTGTACAGAGAGCAGTCCATAGGGGTAACACAAGGGCTGGCATTGGCTCGCCCTGTGCCGTCTCCTTGGTGGATTCTGCTGTCCGGGGTTGAGTGACCCTGTGTGAGCACGCTGCCCATGACACCGCTACCTGGCATTTTCTGGGCAGCGTCAGGGACAGAGGTGGCAGCCCTCATTGTCCCCTCTGCCCTTAATGAAAGCACCTGACACTCTAGGTGCTGGGATCCAGCCAGCAGCTCTCCTGCTCCAGGCACGGCCCTTTGAGATCTAAAAATAGATGCCCCCCGCCTCCCTTCTCTCCCCAGGCCAGGGCAAAGCAAGGGCAGAACAATCACCCAGAAAAATGCCCTCCAGGAGATGCCAGTTTGGATGAATTCAGCCCGAGGTAGTCCCTTACATCTATTTCTGGGATGTCATAGGACCTAAGCTCCCGACTCACTCCTGCCTTCACATAGCTGATGCTTAGGCAGCGCCTACTATGGCCCAGACCCTCGGATCGCCTTGCTCCTCATCTCTCCCCGCCCCCTGCGTTTTCTCTTGATATCGTCACCTGCAGAGGTGTTTCTAACCACTACCACAAACAGCTGTTTTGGGGACTTCACATTGCCGCCCAGTGCTGAGCACAGTCTGAGTGCTGAGCACAGTCTGGGGCTGTGCACGGACGGGGGTGGTGGGCATGGCAGGACGCCGTGGTACGGAGGGGAGGCAGCTGTGGTGCCTCGCAGGTCCTCGATAGATTTCAGCGCCCCGGGAAGCATCGATCCTGCAGAGGGCTGTGCGTGTATGTGTGTGTGTGTGTGTGTGTGTGTGTGTGTGTGTGTGTGTTTGTCATGGCGAGTCGTGGATTCTACTGGGCAGATCACCACAAAGCGGACGCGTCCTGTCGGGGAGCATGTGAGACGTTCTCCAGGGAGGATGCAGCTGCTTTGTAGGGAAACAGGATTCTGTTAGGTGTAAGCACACAGGGCCAGAGCCAAGGGCATATGTTGGCTGGACTGACAGCTGTACGGATGGTTGCACAGCTAGTAAGAGGGGCGCATGAGAGGACAAGAGGGAAGGAAACAGAAAGGGAACAGATGCAGGGCTGGCAAACGGAGGGCGGATGGACGAGGGGTGAGTATATCTAGATTTAGGTGAGTCCAGGAGGGACAGCTGTCCGCAGATAGCACAGCCTAGAGGCATAAGGGGGAAGGTGCCTATTCTGGTGGAGAGGTCAGGCTTCATGAGAACGACCCTTGCCTTTTGGCCCTCTCTCTGCCCCTGTGGTCTTTCCCTGTGACATTTCTGACATGAGCTCTGTTCCAGCTTGTGGGACAAGCTGGGGCTCCGAAGAGGGGCTGGTCGTCTGGTGGGAAGTCTCTGTGTGCTGAGGGCTGAGAGCTGGGTGCACAGAGTGCGCCGGGAGGTGCGGGGACATGGCCCAGAGAGTGCCTGCTGCCTCTCCAGGCACCTGCGGCCACACCCACCCCACTGAAGATGGGACACCACTCACTCCTTAGGTGCCGCCCCTCCTTGGATCATGACTGATGGGGCCAGGGGTGAGGCGCTGGTTACTCTGCAGCTGCATTTTATTTTAGTCACACCCAAACACCATGTGTAGCTGGGTGCATTTCCAGTTGCATGCAAAACATCAAGTGAGCACGATCTGTTGGGAGGGTAGGGACAAGGCCATGTATGAACCCATGGAGAAAGGAGGAGGAAGAGAGAGACACTGTCTTGACTTTTCGGGCTTCCCACACCAGGCCCCGGATGTCCGATGCTGCTCTGGTTCCAGGACAGGGGGCAGATGCTGTCAAAAAGTCCTTCCTTGGAGCTGGCCCTTGACACCAAAGGTCCTTGATAAGGAGGGTAGCAGTGAGAAGAGAGAGACCAATTCCACCAGAAAAGGGCATTTAAGAGCTGTGGCATGTGAGGGCGGGTTTTGAGGGATGACTAAGAGTTCTCCAGGTGTAGGACGAAGAACACAGCATTTCAGCTTGAAACTCCATGGAGAGCGAACACATTCCTGTGGTTTGAATCTAGTTTGCATTAAGAGTTTAGGCGATGGGGAAGGAAGCCACGTCTCCCGAGCATCTCCTAAGTGCCCTGGGCTACACAAGTGCCTTTCACGCAACTCATTTTGCCCTCACAGTCAGGAGTATTTCCCCCATTCTACAGATAAGGAAACCGAGGGTCAGAGAGGCCTGGGAAAACTGAGTGAGGAAGGGGTAGAGGCGGGATGTGAACCCACGCCTGCAGACTCAAGCCTGCCTCCTGTCTGTGCAACCTCGGCTCCATCTTGTCCAAGGCAGGGGAAGACGGGCTGGGCCAGCTGTGCGGGGCGCAGTGCCCTCTCTCTCTCCTGATGCCCCCGGAGCCACAGCCACATCTACCCGCTGCCGGAGGAGGCTCGTGGGCGGCTCCCTCCTTCCTCGGGCTGCAGGAGATGCCGGGGTGCGGGCCGTGGAGCTGACGATGCTCCTGGCCGTGGGGACTGACACTGTTTGCTCGACAGTGGGATGTCATTTGGTAGAGTTGTTTTGCTCAAAGTGCGTCGCGCAGACTCCGTCCAAATAGCTGAAGGCAGTAGCAAATTACAGGGAGAGGGAGTATTATTTTTACTGGGAGCAAACCCAGTGGCAGCAGATTTTTTTTTTTAATTGAGGTACAACTGGTATATAACGTTCTCTAAGTTTCAGGCGGACAGCATTACAGTTTGATATCTGGGTTCATCACCAAGGGATCGTCTTCAGAAGTGTAGTCCCCACCAATCTGTTCTTTGTGTCTATGAGTTTGTTTCTGTTTTGTTTTGTGGGCTCATTTTTCTTTTTTAGATTCTGCTTATGAGTGAAATCGTACTGTTTTTGTCCTTCGACATGGATGACGCTAGAGGGTTTATGTTAAGTGAAGGGCGTCAGAAGGTGACAGGGTCAGCAGTGCAGGGCAGTGGGTCTGGCGGGCCTTGCCCTCCCGCTGTGGCCAGAGGTGTGCAGAGGTTAGAGAGGGGAAGGAAGGGAGCTGCTGGAGGGGAGAAGGGGTGGGAGTGAACATGGTAGAGAGGGTGATCAATAAAGAGGAACGGGGTGAGGGATGGGAGGAGGGGCGGGAAGGGAAGAAAGAGCAAAGAAGAAGAAAGAGGCAGGGCAGATAAACAAGAGGAGGAAGGAGGAGAGCTAACTGGGAACAATGGTGCAGGGAAAGAGATGGAAGGAGGGGCACGGGGGCGAGGAGGGGGAGAGCCAGGAGCCCGGGGAAGGGCGGCCCCCAGAGCGGTTTCCAAGGGCTCAGCCTGCTGATGCTCTGGACATGTCTGAGATGACGGACATGCCACTCAACCTTCAAGCCTTGCTCAGGGCAGGCCAGGCCAGCAGCAGACGAGCAGCCCCAGGACCCACTCCATGCTGGCCACAGGCTCCAGTGGCAATGTGGGCAGCAGAGTCAGCCGCCCCAGCTCTGGTCACACTCGGGAACCGGCTCAGCCTGATTTGGGGCTTGTGGTCAAGTCCGCTTCAGCCCTCCTCCTACCTGAACCAGAATGGTCTACAGGGACAGAGCTGAGGTCCACACGTAAAGATGCCAGGCATGGGAGGGCCATCAGGATGTTAGAATACTTGAGTTCTAGGACCAAGTCTGCCACGAATTTGCTATGTGACCATCACCTCCGGTCTATGTCCTCCTCTGCTGAAAGAGGGGGTGCATTGTGCCCCCTTCCATTCCATCTTTCTGCAGTTTATTAAGAAAAATAAGAGATTTATTCAGAGCTTGCCTTGCGTCACCTTAAAGTCATGCAGATGATTAACAGGTTCTCTCAAGCTCAGCTTGTGAGCCCCGTGATGGCGGGGATTCTATGATCTGCCTCCCAGCTACGTCCCCACATCCCAGGACCATAGGGGTCCCAAGGAGATGCCCCATCAACAGTATTGATGAGTAAGGGTCTGTGTGAGACCAAAATCTCTCCTATCAACCCCTTTCCCCCACTGCTGGCCTGAATCATGCTGTGAATTCACTGGGGTCCAATCCGAAGATGGAAAGGCACCAGTAATCTGAATAGGGAAAATTTAATGCAAACAGATTTTCACCCAGTAAACCACCTAGTAAAGGTGCTTAAACACCAGCAGAGGCCGAGAGGACCTTGTGGTATGGGACAGCAAAGGCAGATGGCAGCTACTCCCTCCAGTGCTGAGAGAGAAAGTCTGAGGAAGGAGCCAAGAATTTAGAGGATTCTCCCCACCCCACGTCTAGGCTGCAATTCAGACCGCGTCCACAGGGGCGCACCTGCACAGGAACACAGAGCAAGCTAGGGCCAAGCAGCTGGGGGTTCTCTGTCTGGCAGAATGACCCAGATGCTGAAGAGTCTGTGTCTTTAGCAGTCCTGCCTCCCTTGCTGCCATATTTTCCCTGAACCTTTGCTTTAGGGCCTGGAAGTGGTTGACATGCCCCGGAGAATAACCTGGGCTCCAAACACAGCCCTCTTTGCCCTAGATTGTGTAGTGTTTGACCAAGTTCCTCTTAGTGATTGGGGTCAGTCATTCTAATCAGTGTGGTAGGCTCCTTTTTATTCCTGTTGATTCCATAATGTAAGAACCCCCAAAGAGGCAGGTGGTGATCTTGTCTTCCAATGCAATGGAACCTGGTTAGAGAACATCTCCCCCTCTTGGCGTCTCCGAGCTCTAGACGAGCAGAGCTCAAGAAGTCAGAAGAGGTGGTGCCTGGGTGGCTCAGTCGGTTAAGTGTCTGCCTTTGGCTCAAGTCATGATCCCGGGGTCCTGGGATCAAGTCCTGCATCGGGCTCCCTGCTTGGCAGCAATCTCTGCCTGCTGCTCCCCCTGCTTGTGTTCTCTCTCTCTCTCTCTCTCTCTCTCTCTCTCTGTCAAATGAATAAATAAAATCTTTAAAAAAAAAGTCAGAAGGGGAATCAAATATTCTGTGAGTCAGTGTAAGAAAGGGAATTGTATTCCCTCCAAATTTATATGATAAAGCTCTAACCCTCTATATGACTATTTTCGAAGATAAGGTTTATTAAGCAGGTAATAAAAGTTAAATGAAGTCATATGGGTGTCCCTAATCTGGTAAGACTGGTGTCCTTCTAAGAAGAGGAAGAGACACCAGGGATGCATGTAGGACACAGTGAAGAGGTAGTCATCCATTATCAAGGAGAGAGGCATCAGGAAAACCCAGTTCTGGCGGCACCTTGATCTTGGACTTCCAACCTCTGTTGTGCAAGGCTCCCAGTATGTGGTTGTTTGCATGGCAGTTGCAGCAAACAATATAGTGAGTCATGAGGGATAACAGCAAGAGGAGCTGCTCCCACAGTCACTTCCTGATTTCAGGACCCGTGTGTCCTGGTTATGAGGGGAGACCCCACCATATGATGGTCTCTGACTCCAAGCATCTGCTGCGTCCTTCAAAGTAGAACCCCACCCTTCCAAGATGATCTCTTCCGACTGGCACCATAACTGCATCTTCACTAAGCTCTTTGCCCTTCCTCGTGTGCTGGCTGGTTCTGGGTGGGCAGGTTGAATGGAAACACCAGCTGACTCCATGGGCATGAGCCCATTGTTGTACTTTCCTTGCTGTGAAATGAGTTCTTTGACCAAAAGTGATGCTGTACGGAACCAGGATGGGGACTAAGACATTCTACATAGGAAGGAGTGGTGGTGCTCAGAGAACAGTATGGATGGCAACTGCAAGTTCATATCCAGAATATGCATCTGTTCCAGTGAGGCTGAATCCGGCCCCTCCATCTTGCAAGCAGTCTGGTGTAATTAACCTGGTATTTAGCTATTTGCTCTGGGTAATGGTGTCACGTCGGGGCTCTGTGTCAGCTATTGGCAGACCAGGAACTTAGTAGTAGAGCTAGCCAGGTCGTCCTTGGTAAGGGGAATCCTTTGAATTAAACCCATGCACAGCCTTCTTCCTTGTCACTGTGGTCACTTTGTCTATCAGCCCACTAAGGGAGTACGGGGATGACTGGGATATCACAAATTTCCCAGACAAAGTACTGGGTTGGAAGGAGACTGCTGACATCCACCAGGCACGTCATTATGTCCAGATGACCACATGGAGTCTTCTCTGCAGTGGGCACCCTTTAAGTGAAATGGGACCAGATACCTCCATGGTCTGTGATGATACCGAGAAGTCCCTCCATAGAACTTGTCCCCAGGCTTCTTCATCACAAGTCTTCCATCCTCTAGCCAAACCACAAGCAAGTGCCCAGGAAGTAGTGTAGATCCATGCTGCAGGCCCAGATCACGTGGACAGCCAAGCATGGCAGTCAGAGTTCAGCTGAGCTGGAAGATTTCTTCTCCATTGTCTTTCTTCAGAAGCCCTTGTGAGCGGGAGTGTGCTGCTGCGGCCATCCGCTGTCTGATGGAAGCACGTGGCTTCCCCCGTAAGCCAGGCTTGAGCTCGTTCTTCTTCAGGAACCTGGTCAGGTGTCTCGGCCTCCTCACGAGGCCACAGGCGGGGACCAAGGGGCAGGTGGCGATGTCAGAGGAGTCTGAGACACCGCTCAAGTAACTTCCCTGCACCTTCTGACCTGCCGGAGCCCCATCCATTATATTCTATTTCCTGTAGATGTCAGATTGCCGCCGCACATGCTCAAAGTTGGGGCTGGATGGATCGGGCAGCATCTGGTTCGTGAAGAGAAGCTCAGGTCCCAGGGTCACCTGATGTGCCACCTTCAGACATTAGTCTCTACTAAGTCCCACCAGCAAGCAAGACACTATTTCTCAAAAGGGGAAACGTTATCTTTGGAGGAAGGTATAACTTTTTGTTCCAAAATACTAGAATCTGTGTCATGAGTCTTCTGCTGGTACTTGTCAAAGGCTCCACTCCTTATGATGTCCCTATTTGCTTGTACCTGCTGGACCATAATAAGCCCAAGTGGAGGAGCTCAGAAATGGCTGGAGGAGGCAGCTCGGGGCAGGACTGTGTGTCAGGGTTGGGTACTCGCTCCTTGTCACAGCTAAGAAGCAGGTTGGAAGCAAGTGAGGAAGAGCCAACCATCAGCAGCTAGCCATGCGGTCCGGGCTTGAGCACCTGGGGCTGGATGTGTGTATCTGTCTAATTTGTGACAGAAAGGACCAGCTCTGCCTCAGTGGGTCCAAGTTCAAACTATGGATCCACCCAGGGCTACCCATCTCCCCGCCGCCCACTAAGCCCCTTCCCTGTGCTGTAATAGAGTGTGTGTGGGGGTCTCACACATGTCAGTGCATTTAATCCGAAACTGTGTGGACAAAGGCTATTGTCCCTGTGCACAGCTGGGGAGACTGAGACACAGCAGTGAGCTGATGTGCCCAGCACGGCTCTGCAGATAGGTGGCAGAGCCCAGATCAGGCCCTCGCTGTCTGGCCTGGAAGTCTAAGGAGCTTCGATGACAGGCCTCAGCTGAGCCACATAACTGCTCCAAACCTTGAGTCCCTTGTCCATAAAATGGGGATGCACTCTGCCACAGATATTTGCAGAACAGACACAGAGCTGGGCTTTGGGAATCATAATCTCTGCTCCACATGGTTTGTGGGTAGATGAAGTGAATTTATTATTTGCCCATCCTTGCATGAGACACACAGTAGAATCTCAACAAACTGTATCCCTCGTTCCCTTTCCAATCCATAAATAACATTTTCCCGTCACAGGCACACAGGGAATGGGCCCATCACTGCCCGGTGGGCTGGAGCCTTGTTCCTCTGTTTATGCCTCTGCATTTTATGTGCTGATAATGTGGTTCTAACACGTTTATAAACACTTGGGTATCTTCTGTAGTCATTATCCTTTAGAGGAAAATAAATTGTGTTCACGATCTGACAAATACGCCGCTGCTCTAAGACTCAGGCGAGGTGCTAGAGGAGTGGGCGTGGGCAGGAGGAGGGGTGGATTTGGGGTTCATGTCCTAGGGCTAGGAGAAAAATGAACATGAGCCTGGTGCTTCTTCCCTGTAGGTCTGGAGGCTAAACATCTGAAAGCAAGGTGTTGGCAAGGTTGGTTCCTTCTGGAGGCTCTGAGAGTGAGTCTGCTCCGTGCACGTCTCCTGGCTTCTGGGGATGGCCAGCAGCCCTTGTCAACCCTTTGCCTGTGAATGTGTCACCTCAATCTCTGCCTCTGTCCCCACGTGGCCTCCTCCTGTGTGTGTATGCATGTATCTTCTCCTTCTTAGTCTCTTATAAGGACACTGACCATTTAACTTGGGGTCTACTCTAATCCAGACAGGTCTCATCTCAACATCCTTAACTTCATTACATCTGCGAAGACCCTTATTCCAAATAAGCTCCCATTCTGAGGTTTTGAGTAGACCCGTCTTTCACTTGATCCATGACTGGCTTCCAGTTCTGCCTGCCTTGGGCAAGTCACTCTTCCTCTCTGGGTGTCAGTTCTCCTAGGTTATCTCTGACATTGTTTATAGCTAGAATGTTCCAACAGGGTGAGCATCTCAGAAGATCGTCCGAATCAAACTCCTTTTGTTCAACAATTACATTTTTTTTCTTTTTTAAGATTTTTTCCCCCTAAGTAATCACTATAGTCAACATGGGGCTTGAACTCACAACCCCCAGATCAAGAGCTGCATGCTCTACCAACTGAGCCAGCCACCCCAACAATTATGTTTCTGCTCTGTGCTAGGTTCAGCTCTCTATCCCAGGGAGGCGGACCTTCAGCCTCGTACCCCCAGCCACTAAACACAGTCTAGACAGAAAACAGACCCGAGAGGAGATGATCACAATAGACAGGGATGGGTGTTCCACAAGGTCAGGGCTGTGCTTCATGCATGCCATAGCAGGGCCTGGTGCTAAGCAGGGGCTAGACAATTATTTATTGATATATTCTGCAGCCAGTAAGAGTGCGAGAGTACATGCTCTGGGTGTGTGGTTCTGGAGCACAGAGAAGGGGCAACTGGCTCTATCTTGGAGGGTTCAGATGGCTTCCCAGCGGAGATTGTGTCCAAGCTGTGGCCTGAAGGGTGAGTGACAGTCAACTGGGGGTGGGGCCAAGATGCTGTTCCAGGTGCACAGGCCAGAGTTGAGAGGGAGCTTGGGGTCCTCTGGGCTGGATGAGTAGCTCGTAATGGTGTTGTAGAAGGTGACACAACTCGCCCAGGTCACAGACCTTGTGAGAGGTAGAGCCCCAACAGCCACCAGAAGTCACACAGTACTGCTGTTCTCACGACCGATCTTTGTCCACTCTGCCATTTGTCACCAGTGTTAGATCACAGTCCCCAAAGAATACATTATTATCTCCATTTTACGGATGGAGAAAAACGAGGTATGTAGGTTTCCTTTGGCTGCTATAGCAAATTATCACAAACTTAGTGGCTTAAAACAGCATAAATGTATGCTCTTATGATTCCAGAAGTTAGAAGTCCAAAATTAGTTTTTCTGGACTGAAACTAAGGTGTTAAGAGGACTGGCTCTTTCTGGAGGCTTTAGGGGAGAATCCAGTTTTTGCCTTTTCCAACTTCTAGAGACCGCCTGAATTCCCAGGCTCATTGTCCTTCCTCCAGCTTCAAAGACAACATCATGGCCTCTGCAAATTTCTCTCTGACCTTGACCTCTACTTACATCATTATATGTCCTTCTTTAACTTGGATTCCATCTTTTGCTCTGACTCTGGCCCTCCTGCCTCCCTTGTAAAAGACCCTTTATGATTGCAGTAGGCCCACCTGAATAATCCAGAATAATCTCCCTATCTCAAGGTCCTTTATCACACCTACAAAGTCTCTTCTTCCATGTAAGGTAACATTTTCACAGGGTCTGGAGATCAGGACATGGCATCTTTGGAGCCCTGGACTGGGTCTCTCCCATGAGGCTTAGTTAGAGCTGGTTGTGGGGTGTGCCCCGAGGTCTGGACCTCTGACCAGGATACAGAGCACTCAGTGCTGACTGGTGTAGCACAATTCCTCCATCCTGTCTGCAGGAAGACCCTAAGCTGCCAGGTGAGGCCAGTTCCAACCTCAGGGAAGATCTGTGAGCTGGTCTCACGAGGCAGGTGGCCTACAGGGTGGGTTTGACAAATATTATAACAATTACTGTTTTTGAAACAAATGATCTTACAAAGGCAGGAGGTTTGTGGCTTAGAGAACTGGATGATGATTTGCCACTTCCCTCCCATGACATCTTCCTGTGGGCCATCCCGAATTCCCAGCCCCACAGGAGCCTACTAGGTAACAGAAGCACCAAATGGATTCTCCATGGATCTTCCCTCCTTTGGGAGCAGACTTAGGAGCAATGAAATACAAGAAAAAACTTTTTAAGACTTTACTCAGCAGAGTCCAGAGCAGTGGATGCTCATGCTTCCAGGTTACAGATTGATCACTTGAGCTATGCCTTCTTGGATCCTTGAAACTTCCCCGGGAAATGGGGAAGATGGGGAGTTACTCTGCCCAGAAAGATCTGGCTGCAGTGTGGATGTGCACCATCTTCCAGCCACACCCCAGCCTCTGCAAGACTACTTCAGAGCCTCCCTTGTACCTGGCTGGGAGTTACCGTGTAACTGGTATAGGAGGACAGTTTGGGAGGTGGGGCTAAGGCAATGGGGAGGCCTCTCTGAACCAGCCCAGGAACAGATAAAAGAGAGAGAAAGGAGGAGAAATACCCAGCAGGTGCCACATGGTGAGTGTAGCTCACCTGCGCAGGTGTCATGGACATCTGTGCCCAGCAGCTCACAACAGGGCCTAGGTCTCCTTCTTTGTGCACCTAGAGTCCTGGCTCCAGCAGGGTTCTGTAAGGGACAAGGAATGAATGAATACATGAATGAATGACTAATGGTTGGATGGATGGATGGATGGATGGATGGATGAGTGGATGGATGGATGAGAGGATGGATGGAGGGATGGATGGATGGAGGGATGGATGGATGGACGGTTGGATGGATGGACGGATGGATGAGTGGACAGATGGATGAGTGGGCGGATGGGTGAGTGGATGGATGGATGAGTGGATGGGTGGATGGATGGATAGGTGGATGGATGGATGGATGGATGGATGGATAAGTGGATGGATGAATGGATGAGTGGATGGATGATCAAGGCAAGAAAAAGAAGGAATACAACATGGGTGGGAGAGCAGGTTCTGGAACCAAGACTGGGTTTGAATTTTGGCTCAGCCAATTACTAGTTGTGATTTTGACACCCTTATTTGGTTTCCTCCTCTGAGCCTCAGTGTCCTCATCTGTAAAATGGAAATTGTGAGAATTATAGGAGCCAACTGATGAAAGTGCTTAGAACCAGGCCTGGCTCATTATGAGCACTCAGTAAATGCTACTTATTAGGACAAGGATGAGCAAGGATAAGATGTGTCCTTATTAAGGACAAGGACAAGAAGTGTTTCTAGAATCCTAAAATATTACACCAATTGATAAATGGCTACAGAAATGATGTCCCTCCTGGTGTCTACCCTAAAGTCTTCATGCTGTCACTTTATCCTCATGCCTCTCACTCACAAGCCACACTTCTCATCTCAGACCTTCCAGGTTCAGAAACAGTTGCCTGTGCAGCCTGGATCATACTGACAGGCTCAATCAGTCAGCGCGTCTGTAGCTGAAGTGACTCCCGCCTCAAATCAATGATGTTTACAAAGTTTGGAGGGTGGCCTGTGATTTATGATTTCCTTTCTTCATGTCCTTTCTGGAATAACCAAACATCTCCCTTGCAAATAAATGCCTCCTCTCCTGCCAGGACTTGGGCCCGGGCGGCTGGTGGGCTGTCATCTCAGGGCGCACCAGTGTCTTATGTGGCTCCACACATGCACTGAGCCCTGGGGGGGGGGCACTTCCCCTTCCCATGTGGGACTTCCCTGTGCTTCCCCCATCTCCCCTGTGAGATGCTTTCCGGGGGTTGAGTCACTAACCCAAGAATGCAAAGCCAGGAAGTGGCGGAGCCTCAGTGTGAGCCTAGGGCTAACTGAGTACACACAACAGCTAACACCCATTGAGTTCTGTTCTGCCCAAGCTCTCTATGAGAATGGTCACCTCCATTTTACAGATGGTGAAACTGAGGCACAGAGAAGTAAGCTAACTGACCCCTAGTCACCTAGTTGTAAATGAATTTGCTAGCATTCCAACTCAAGCCATCTGGTTCCCAAATCCCTGCTCTGAATCCCTAAGCTGCCGCTGCCCCAGAAGCTGGTGCTCTGTCTGCTCATCCACACTGCCCCTCGCTGTCATCTTCCCCACCTCCAGCAGATGCTAGAGTTCCATTCGGGAGCCTGCGCCTGACCCTGTCCCCCTGCCTGCGGGGCTAACGCTCCCGGGATGGCTTTCCTTCTGCAGGCTTACTCATTCACTCAGGGGTGAGGTCGTCAAGCTGAGAAAACTCAGGGGCAGGATTTAAACCCAGGTCTCTCAGGCTCTAAAGCAGGTTGGCCCTCCTGTCCCTCAGCCACCGTGTCCTTCAAAACTATTTAAAAACCTAGCAAAAAGGCAGGGAAGCCTGGATGGGATGCTACAGGGCATTCAGTGCCACAGACCACTGTTAGACTGTGAACTGGTCATGCTCCAGGAGGCCTTGTAGGCTCATGGTGGGCGGGGCCGGAGAGAGGGCGGGGCCGGAGGGAGGGCGGGGCCGGAGGGAGGGGCCTGCAGGGGCTAGGTGGGCATGGGGAGGTCAGATGGAAAAGCCATGGACAGACAGCACAGCCAGGTGGATGAGAGGGAGGAGAGCACAGGGAAGGAGCAGCTGATCCAGAAGGGACAGGCCCAGAAGCATGTGGCCTCTGGCATCAGGCAGACCTTGGGCTTGACGCCCCGCTCGGCCACTGGCCACTTTCCCACAGACCCCCCAGGTTTCCTGACCGCTCGGGCCTCACTCTCCCATCTGCGAAGGAGAAGCCCACCTCCCTAGGCTGCTGTGAACCGCTCTCAGGACGTTTAATACCCTTTTATACCTGCTTTTATTCCTTCCCCACATACATGTGTCTGTAACATAGAGTCCTGTTTGGTGATTTAATTGGTATCATATCATTATTTTAAGGATAATCTTACATATATTTCAACCCAAAGTGAATTTTTAAAGACATATCCATGTAGACAAAAAAAGTTAAACGAGATAATTATAGAGTCAGCTCTATGGTGGGAAAGGGATCACTGAGGGTGGTCACCCGGGGGAGGGTCCGAGCCCAGGCCGAGCAGTCTCCTCACAGCTTCTCCAGTCTGGGGCTTCTCACCACCGTGGAGCACCTGCTGGCCCTTCCCTCCTTTTGGCCTGTGCGAGTCCATCCACCTGTCCGATGGGACCTCCCAGAAGCCCTCCCCAGCTCTCAGGCTCACGGTAGCTAGTGGGGAAGTGGATGACCCACAAGGGAGCCTAGGGAGGGTGGCAGGCCGGGGGACTAAGCCAGGAGTTGAGGGAGGGTACACAGTCATAGTGCCCTGACTATTCCCCCTACCCTGACTCTGCCAAAAATTAATCCTGCCTTTAAAGAGCTCCATTTCCCCAGAGGAAGAGCCACTTTATTAGAGAAGGCCATTCTCCCCAAAGACAGAACAAGCAGGCCAATAAAACTCCCTGGGTTTTGGCATCACTTTGGAAATCGATGTGCTGTGATTGCAAAGCCAGCTTCTGTCTGCAGCTGTCTAATTTTAGCTGGACCTTTGCAGGCTTCTTACCAGGCTTACCCACCCCCGCGGGCCAGCAGAGCGGTTCCGAGAGCATCATTGATCTTTTGACTAAAGTGTCCTAATGAAATACAAATCTGTTGTCACTTAAAGAGCCATCTGTCATGGCGGCCGAGAAGAAATGTTACCAGGAGAACAATAACCATAATTTCATTTTAAGACCTAGACTTCCTCCCCCTTTCCCTGCCAGAAAAAATCGATATTTTTTACTGTTTCATTTTGTCACAGAGCAATAGGGGGAAAGTCATCAATAGGGTGTTAAAGATATTTTCAATTACGAGCAAGTTCCCTGGGACGAGGGCCCTTGGCTTCTTGCGGTTGAGTTAGCATGGATTTGCATGAAGGGCAGTGAGTTAGCCGAGGGTGACTCAGTGTTCCTGTCCTCAGGGCACTTTGTCTGGGCTAAGTGGCTAAGGCGGTGACAGGTGTGCAGGATTTCCAGAGGGCCTAGAGGTCCCCAGAAATGCAAGCACCAGCCTTATGTAGCATTAGGACATTCCTGAGCAGAGTGGTCAGAATAAGCAAAGCCGTTCCTTGTCTTGCACCCAGAGCCCAGGCAGTAGGGATTTCCAGGAAAGAGGGAGGAGGAAGGGCTGCCACTTGCGGGGGAGGGGGGACCTGTTTTCCAGGCAGGATTGGGTCATCCAGTCTGCGTGGGGTCATTACCTCTGACTCTCGGAGGGTCCAACCACCTCATGTTTTCAAGTGGGGCCTTTGAGACACAGGGAAGAAAAACGGACTTATCCCAAGCTCACCCAGGCCATGGGTAACAAATGTGGAAAGCTGATGTGCCTTCTGCTCAGTTCCTTATGGGGAGGAATCTCTCTGTGGGCATCAAATTGGAGAAATCCATGTTTCCCCAGCCTGTATCTTATATGCCCAAATATCTGGACTCATGTTGGAGGGTAGTTTAAGTGTATATTTTAAAATCAGCTTTATTGGGGCACCTGGGTGGCTCAGTCAGTTAAGCGGCTGCCTTTGGCTCAGGTCCTGATCTCAGGGTCCTGGGATCAAGCCCCACGTCAGGCTCCCTACTCAGCGGTGACTCTGCTTCTCCCTCTCTTCCCCGTGCGTGTTCTCTCTCTCTCTCTCTCTCTCTCTCTCTCTCTCTAATAAATAAATAAAATCTTAAAAAAAATAAATCAGCTTGATTGTGGTAATGTAGAGGTAATAAAATCTAGCAATTTGAAGCACACAATCTGGTGAGTTTTGGCTTATGCATAGTTTTTAAATTATCTTCATACTCGCAATGGGAACAAGTCCAATAACCCCACGTCCCCTCTCTCCTCTTTGCAGTCATTCCTTTCCCATAATCCATAAACTTGTCAACTGATCTGCTCTCTGTCACTAGGGTTTTCCCTTTGCTAAAATTACATATAAATTAAATCATACAAAAGTCAGATTTTGTGTCTCTTTTTAATTCAGTGCTATGACTTTAAGATTCACCTACAATCTTGCGAAAATCAACCGTTTCTATCTTTTTATTACTGAGTAGTATTACTTTGTATGAATAGACCACATTTTGTTTGCCTATTCACCAGTTGATGGGTTATGAATAAAGCAGCTATTAAATATTCTCATAGAAGTCTTTGAGGATGTGTTTTCTCTTGGTAAAAACCTAGTAGTAGAATGGGTGGATAAAGACGACGGAAAACAGGATAAATATATGCATAATTTAACTTTTTGAGGAATGATCAGGGGAATTTCCAAAGCACCTCTGCTATTTCGAATCTTCACCAGCAATGCATGAGAATCTCAGAGGGTAAACAGTCTTGTCAACACTTGGTATCATCAAACTTTTACATTTTTAGCCATTCTCGTGGGTGTAGGGTACTATCTCATTGTGGTTTTAATTTTCATTTCCCTAATAGGAATGATGTGGGGTATCTTTTCAAATGCTTGTTCACCATTATATATTTCATTTGGTGAATTATATACTCAAATCTTTTGTCTATTTTATTGTTGACTTGTTAGTGCACTTTATATATTCTGGATATGTGAATTTTCAGTTTGTCCATTTTGACCAAATGTCTGGGATTTTGATTGAGATCACACTGCATCTGTAGGTAAGTTTGGGGATAATTTACACCTTCATATTATTGCATTCTCAGTTCCATGAACATTGTATATTTCTCCATTTATTTAGGCTTTCCTTAATTTCTCTCTGTCGCATATTTTGTTAAATTAATCTCTTCTCATTACATTATATGATAGTATGTTGTATGTATTATGTTTGTAATGCATTTATGAACGGTTTTACAACAATCTTAGCCTCTAAATTTGAAATTTGAGATCATTCTTTTAAGGCTAATAACAGATAGGGGTGGATTTAAATTCACCATATTGTTCTTTGTCTCTGTTTGTTCCATCTGTTTGCTGAACTCTTATCCTACCTCTGATTTTTCTTGAATTGATTGAATTTTTAAATAGGTTATTTTTATCTGCATTATTGGTTTATTTGATGCATCTTTTTTATTTATTGATATTTTTACTGGTAGTTCAAGTATTTATAATATACACAATACTATGCTAGTATAAGAACCTTGTAACAGTAAAATTCCATTTGCCCCATTGTGCTTTGTGCTCTTTTGTGTGTGTGTGTGTGTGTGTGTGTGTGTGTGTGTTTGTTTTTACATATATTACAAACCCTACAATGCCTTGTTATGGTTTGCACTTTAAATAGTCATACTTATTAAAGAGGAAAATAAGAGAAAAAATGTCATGTTTACCATGCAAGCTCTTTTCTTTTTTTAAAGGATTTTTAAAAAAAGATTCTATTTATTTATTTGACAGAGAGAGAGCACAAGCAGGCAGAGGGAGAGGGAGAAGCAGACTCCCTACTGAGCAGGGAGCCTGATGTGGGGCTTGATCCAAGAACACTGGGAACGTGACCTGAGCTGAAGGCAGACACTAAACCAACTGAGCCTCCCAGGCACCCCTACTATGCAAGCTCTTGTCCTTCCTTGTGTAGATCCTAATTTGTATTTAATATCGTCCTGTACTTGGAGGACTTTCTTCAACATTTTTTGAAGGACAGGTATGCAGGTGTTGAATTTTCTCATCCATTCTGAAAGTCTTCATTGCTTCTATTTTCAAATATTCCCATTGGGTATAGAATTCTATGTTCATATATATTTTTTAAAGATTTTCTTTATTTATTTGAGAGAGAGAGAGTGAGAAAGTGAGAGAGAGAGCATGAGAGGAGAGGTCAGAGGGAGAAGCAAACTCCCCACGGTGCTGGGAGCCTGACTTGGGACTTGATCCCAGAACTCCAGAATCATGACCTGAACTGAAGGCAGTTGCTTAACCAACTGAGCCACCCAGGAGCCCTCTATGTTCATATTAAAAATTTTTTTTTTCTGTACTTTAAATATGCAAATGGAGTTTTGATTACTGATTCAATCCCCTTACTAGTTATAGTCTATTCAGATTTTCCATTTCCTTATGTTTTTAAGAAGTCAATACTGCCCAAGGCCATTTACACATTCAATGCAATCCTTATCAAAGTCCCAAGGATATTTTTTTGCAGAAATAGAAAACCCACCTTAAAATTCCTATGGAATCTCAAGGACCCTGAATAACCAAAACAATTTTGAAAAAGAAGAACAAAGCTGGACAACTCATACTTTTTGATTTCAAAACTCACAACGAAGCCATAGTAACCAAAACAGATTGGTGTAGTTAATTTTTGTAGTGAAATGTTTAAATTCCTTTCTTGTTTTCTTTGTGTAGATTCTATAGCTATTTTTCTTTGTGGTTACCATGGGGATTACAGTTAACATCCTAAAATTGTAACACTCTAATTTTAATTTATACCAGCTTAATTTCAGTAATTTATAAAAAACCCTCTGCTCCTTTATAGCTCAGTCTCCATCCCTTTTTTTGGTATCACAAAATCATATTCATCTAAGTTGTGTGACCAAAAACATAAACTAATAATTCCTTTAAATGCATTAATATCTCAAATTATGTAGAAAACAAAATATCGAGTTGCAAACCAAAGTTGCAATAATACAAACTTTTTGAAGAAACATTTCAAAAAGTATTAGTCCCTTAAATCATGTGGAAAACAAAAAGTAGAGTTACAAACTGTTGATAACATTATCAGCTTTTATAATTATCTATGTATTCACCTTTCCTGAAATCTTTATTTCTTCAAATGGCTTCAAGATACTGTTTAGTGTTCTTTCATTTCACCCTGCAGGACTCCCTGGAGTGTTTCTTCTAGGGTAGGTCTAGTGGTAATAAACTCCCTCAACTTTTGCTTTTCTGAGAATGTCTTAATTTCTCCTTCACTTTTGAAGGACAGTTTTGCTGGATATTGGATTCTTGGTTTACAGATTTTTTTTTTCTTTTCACACTTTGAATATATCAGCCCACTATCTCCTGGGCTCCAAAGTTTCTGATAAGAAATTTGCTGAAATCTTTTTAAAAATTTTTAATTTAAATTCAATTTAGTTAACATATACTGTATTATTAGTTTCAGAGGTAGAGTACAATGATTCATCAGTTGCATACAACCCCTAGTGCTCATTATTTCACATGCCTTCCTTAATGTCCACCCCCAAGCCCCTCCTCTCCAATAACCCTCAGTTTGTTTCCTAGCATTCAACATCTCTTATGGTTTACCTCCTTCACTGTTCTTGTCTTATTTTATTTTTCCATGCCTTCCCCTTTGTACATTTTTTGTTTCTCAAATTCCACATATGAGTGTGGGGCTCGATCCCAGACCCTGAGATCATGATCTGAGCTGAAGGCAGATGCTTAACCAACTGAGCCACCCAGATGCCCTGGGTTCACTAATTCTTTCTTCTCCCTGCTCAAATCTGCCTTTGGATTCCTCTAGTGAATTTCTCATTTCATTTATTATACATTTCAGTTCCATAATGTATTTTGGTCTATTTTTGGGGTTTCTATCTCCTTATTTATACTTCCATTTTGTTCATACACCATTTTCTTGACTTTATCCACACATTCCTTTAGGTCTTTGAGAATCTTTAAGATAGTTGCTTTAAAGTCTTTACTATATCTGCATCTTTTTTTTTTCTTTTGGGATGCCTTATGTTGATTTATTTTTTTTCCTTTGAATGGACCATACTTTCTTCTTTCTTTGTGTACCTTGTGCTTTTTTAATGTGGTAACTCTGGAAATCGGACTTACCCCTTCCCCAGGGTTTGCTGTTTTTATTACTTAAAAAAATTTTTTTTTTTCTTGATTGTTGTAGGCCATCTCTGTGCTGAAGATCAGATTGAGGTATAAACTTAAAGTTTTTTTAGGTCCTTTCTGAGCTTTTCTCTGGGTGTGCGTGGTCACTTTTAAATTTTCCCTATAGATGTAAATATTTTTGAATGACCTGCTCTTTAGCGTCTGGCTCCCAAAAAGGGAAAATGAAACAAACAAACAAAAAAGAGGGGGGTTGTGTGAAAGATGCTAGCCCTTTAGAAGTTCCTTATGGTTACTTCAGCTGGATGGGAGGGGCTTGCAAAAATTCGGGGAGGTGCCCAACAATGGCTGCCCACCTCTTTGCACCTTTGATCAGAAGCAGTCATCAGAGCACAGATCCCTGAAATTTAGAGGACAGCATCCTTTTTGCCCATCCTGTATCCTCCAAGCTGTGTTCCAGCTGCTTCAAGAACATGTGCACAGCTGCCTGCCGGGGGGATGGGGAAGAGGGATGGGTAGTTGCTCCAGCGCTAAGAGCTGATAGTGACTGAAATTAATGTTGATTTATCATCCAAGCCTTTTCCTGGAAGTTGCAAGGTTTCAGTAGTCTTCAGAGTTCTAAAACAGTTATATCAGATAGATTCTACCAGTGCTATTGTTGTCTAAGTGAGGAAACAGATTCCTGGTGCCCTCTTCTTGTGGTTCATTGACAGTTGTTTTGCAAAATAATTTTTTTGCTCCCATCCCTCCCCCATATCCTGTCCTGGAATCTCAGTTATAGATATGTCAGGCCATTCGATATTGTTCCACAGTTTACTGATCTTATATTTATTCTCTTATTCTTCAGTTTTTCTTTTCTCTCTCTCTCTCTCTGCTTTATTTTGGATAGTTTCTTTTGCTATGTCTTCAATTTCGTTGACTTTTGCTGCTGCAGGATCTAACCTACTGTTAATCTCATCGTCTATCTATAGTTTTTATTTCAGGAATTCTATTTTTCAGCTATAGATATTTTATTTGGATTTTCATAATTCAGCCTGCTTTTATTGTCTTTTGCTTTTTAAAACATATAGAATATCTGTAATAGCTATTTTGATATCTTTATTTACTGATTCCAACATGTTTGTTATTTTTTATTCCTTTCTTTCACTGTTAGTTCTGTCTTTCCTTCCTCCTCCTCCTCCTCCTCCTCCTTCTTTCTTCTCCCCTCCCTCTTCTTTCTTTCCTCTCCTCCTCCTTCTTCCCCTCCTCCTCCGCCTCCTTCTTGTCCCTCCTCTCCCTCCTCCTCTTCCTTCTTTCCCTTCCTCTTCTTCTCCTTGTTGTAGGGCATATTTTCCGCTTCTTTGCACACCTGTTAATTTTTTGTTAGATACCGGACATTGTGATTCTATGTCGTTGGTTGCTACATTTCACCATATTTCTTTCAATAGTGTTGGATTTTTCTTCTGGGAAGCAGTAAAATTGTTTTAAATCATTGGGTACTTTTGAGGCTTGCTTTTAAGTTTGCTGTGGCAGATACAGAGCAGAGTTTATTTTTAGGGTTAATTAACACCAACTGCCAATCCAATAATAGATTTCTGAGAATTCTACCTGATGTTTTGTTTATATTGAAATCTTCCTGCTCAAGGAGACAAGAGCAAAACCTCCCCAGTTCTGCGTGAGCTTCAAGAGTTTCTTTGCATTCCCTATTCTGGTAGTTCTTTCCCTGTCCCTGGATACTCTCCTTTCAAACGTGTGCAAACCATTGAGAGGACCCCTCTGAATTTCTTTGGAGGTTTCTCTACATGCAGTGACATCTCCAATATCCCATTTTCTAAATCTTCTCCACCTTGGACTTATCAAACTCTGATCTCTCTCCCCAGATCATCGAGACTGTCAGGCTGTATTTGAGTTCTCACCATGTTCTTTGCAGTCTGGAAACCACCTACAGGAAGCTGGACAACTGTGGGCTCCGTTCACTTGTTTCCTTTCTCCCTGTGACAACACCCCTGTGCAGACAGGTATGTGATGTCCAAAAATTGTTTTCTCTTTTGTCCACTTTTCTAGTTGATCATGGTGAGAGGGTAAATTCCGTTCCTGTTAGTTCATCGTGGGTCAGGAGCAAAAGTCCAGCAGACAATTGTCCAATGGTTTTTATGTATGTCTTTATGTCATTATCATTGAGTCAAATACTTTTGTTCCAAAACTGAATCTGACCTAGAACCCCCAAATCGACACCTGATAGTCACAGGACTTCTCAAAGTGATCTCTGATGGGGTCTGAGGCTGCCTGCACCTGCCCTCCCTTCACCCCTATTTTGACCCCCAAGGCACCTCAAGGGAGGCATGCCAGTGAACACTTCTGCCTTCCAGAATGAACTTTATCCCTGTTAGCCTGATACTTGAGGACCTTCACTACATGTATCTTCCAAATCCCTCGTCTCCTCTTGACTGTGCTCATCCCCAGGTGGTTGGTTGCTCCCCATGGGATGCTCCCCATTCCTCTTAATCAGACCGCCACCACCCACCCTGGTCCTACCTCCATCTTTTGTACCTGGCCAGTGCTTAGCATCACATCTAACACGAACCAGGCTGTGAAGTCAGCACACGACACTAAAATTGGTAGAGTGTTGGGCAAAATGGCTTGCATTCTTTAGATGAGATCAGACACGTTCAGGGTAGTATGGCCGTAGACTGCTTGCATTCTTTGAATCACTGTCTCCCCACCCCCACTTTTTAAAAGAAAATCTTTTGGTGAACACACATAGCTGAAGTCACAAAAATATTCTTTGCTCTGGTTGCTAAGCTCTTCACTGTCTTATTCAACTAACGTATTTGCAGCTCTTCACACAAACCCAACACATAGCAGTTTGTCAATAAATATCTGTAGAATAAACGAGGGGTAAGGGACAGGAGTTCAGGAGAGAGGTATGATCTGAGCAGAGGATGCAGGTGAGCACGACTAGATCAGGGAACAGGGCAAAGTACAGAAGTGATTTAAGAGGACAGGAGAGATGATGGGAACAGCATAAAGGGCCCGTTTTTTCATAAAATAGGGATCATGTCTACCTCACAGCATTCTTGTGGAGTTGAAACAAGGTATGCATTAGGCCAAATGATATGAAATTGTTGGTATTTGATTCTTTCTGACCTATAAATGCTACAGAAACCTAATACCCAGGTAACAGAGACCCCTAAGAGGCTGGTATCTCTCCCCAGCCCCAACCCACCTAGGAATGAGATGCACTTTTGAATATTTAAAGGGGGCGGTGCTCCACTTCAGAGGCTAATGCGTGTGCCATCCCTGCTTTGAACTGTCCCTGCTGACCCGTACAGAGCCCCCAGTCCTCTCAAGTGGCACCACGGGGCCTGTGGCCTGGGAGGCACAAAGGATTTCTTAAATGTTGCCACCAGGCTGCTGCACTAGCAGAGAACATCAAGGCTTGAGAAGCTTCCATTTTTAAAAAATTTTTCCAGACAACTGAAGCCTTTCAACTGACAACTCACCTCAGACTAGGTGAGTGTGGGAGATGGATTTCTGGAAGGCAGGCCTTGGCAAGGGCCCTGGGGGACACATTAATCCTCTCAGTGTGGAGCTCCCGGGAGCCTCCGAGGAGCATGGGAAGGGGAGCAGGAGGGCAGGGGCCTGCAGGGTGAAGAGGGGTGAGGGGAGGCTCCCAGGCGGACCTGTTTACTCCCACTTTCGCCAGATTACCTTTCAGTGGGATGAAAGTGTCCTCTAATTCCCTTAATTTCTGTTCAGTACTTCTAGAAAAGAGCTACTTGACATTTTGGGAGAGAAAACACACAAGCAAAAGGATACGACGTTCCGTGGCGAGTGTGGGGTGGAGGAATCTCAGACAGCTTGCAGCAGGTGTTTCTTCATGTCAGAAAGGAAGCCAGGTGAGGTGAGAACTCAGACTATCACCCTGTTCTCCTGTGGGGAAGTGTGCCAGGCTCTCCAGGACATGTCCCTGCTCCAGTGGGGGTAGGGGTTGGGGGCTTGGCCCTTGTCACACCTATCTCTGCAAGGGGTGGGGAAGCCCCTCTCCCTCACCCCTCTCCTTATGAGGCAGCCTTCACTGTTTGCCTTTCATCACTTCGCCATCTTGGCCTGCCCGCAAAGCAGACCCCTTCAGTCTGCGTAACATACCTTCTCCTCCCCCTTTATTCCCAGGGGTGATTCAGTCTTCCTTGAGTGGAGAGGGACGGCTCTGGGTATTGGCACTGAGCCACACACGGCCCTGGGGGCTGAGCAGGGTGCACTGTACCTGCCATGGGCGGCTCGGCTGGGATGGGGGGTTTGGCTGAGGAGGGGCCCCCATCACCCTGAGGCACAGGGCTGTGGACCCGGTGACTGGGGTCTTGGAGAAGTGTCTTCAGCCTGACCCACAGAGACAGGGAATGCTTGGAGCCCCCGAAACCCTCTGACTGAGCAGCCGGCAGTCTGTGTCTGTGATGTAAGGTCACAGGAGAGGACAGTCTGTGGGACATAATGCTGTTTGGCTTAAACACACGGAACCCCATGGACCATGATCATTCCCATAGGAGCGTTTCCTGGAAGGGAACTTACCAGACCAAGCACTCTGGTGCCTCTGCCAGTCTGTTCCACCAGGAACCTGAGTGATAGTGGGCAAAAGATTCCCTCTCTCTGATAATAGGGATAAATACATTATCCCATGGTCTCACTGGCAGAGAAAGGAGGGGCAGATAGGAAGAAGGGGGAAAATGGAGTCAACCCCATTTACAAAACTCAGTTTCTTCCTTTGGAAAACACTGATGGCAATAGTACTCACCTTCCAGGGTTGTTGTGTCCATGCACAGGAAAAACGCCATCATTTATGATGATCATTTTATGTTTTGGAATGGCCCTCCACAAAAGTCGCCCTATTGATTTACATGGCCACCCGCACTGTGAGCACATCTCCTGAGTGGCAGAGCCCAATGGCCTCGTCTGACCTTGACCTTCCTCTCATACCGCATAAGTCCCAGGCCACGTGAGCCTTTCCCTCCCAGTTTTATATCATCACTGAAGTCAGCTCTGGGGCTGTGAATTTATGAATTTATGAATATAAATAGGACAGCCTTGCCATTCGTAATCCTGCTGACGCTTTCAAAAGGTTCGGTGAAACATTGTTCACAGATGCATGAAAGATAAACTTGATGCCTGATTCGTGATAAATTAGGAGTTACTGGGTTCTACTGTTCTTCCCATGCCCATTTGTTCATTTAATAATAATATAATGATGGTAAGCCTCCCTGGGCACGGTGCTGGGGGTGGGGATCATCAACATCGATCCATTCATTCATTCATTTGTTCATCCATCCAGTGAACAATTAAGTGCCCACCACAAGCAGGAAGCCTGTCACCCAGCGGGGTAGGGGCATCCGCACTGGGAGAAGGAGGGGTGAGATGGGAGCCCAGGCAGGGGAGGATGCGGAGGCGGCAGTGAAATCTGTGGCAGAAGATTGGTTTCCAACAGGGGGATAATGAGAGCCAAGGTTGTCCCCGCTGGAGAAAGGAGTTACAAATATGGAAAGGGAGAAAAGCAGATTCCACTTGGTTTCCATAAGTCTGCAGGGCAGAACCACCGGGGTAAGACAGGGAAAATGCTTCAAATACTTGATTTTATTGAAGACGCATCAGGGCTAAAAATAAGATGCAAACTCCAGCAAGTACTTCCTTGGCCCACCTGCCGGGCGCTCAGGACACAGAGCAGCCGCAGAAAGACAGTTCGGGCCAGGCGCTCTCTCTGGGCTGTGCTGGGCCTCAGCCTGCACTCCAGCTTCATGGTGCTCCCGCCACCAAGCTCTGCTCCTGCCTGGGAGGCAGCCCTGGAGTCCTCTAGGCCTCACCTGGCCTCCGCACATCTCCCCAGCGAATGCTTTGGCCCCCACCTGGGTCTCCTGGGATCCCTCTGCTTGCAGGAGCCTGGGGGAGCAGATAAAGGCAGCTGAGGGTGAAGGGCTTGGGCTAGGAAGCGCCCTGGGAAGGCTGGGAAGGAAGCCGGACCTAGGCAGCTTGGGTTGGAATTCATTGCCATAATGAGGCAACTGTGTGATCGTGAGTGAGTTACTTAACCTCTCTGTGCATTAGCTTCATTGTCTGTAATAAGGTAACGATAAGAGCACTTGCTCCACTGAGTTGTTGATATATATGAATCTCCTCCTGGCATAAAGGAATATATGAATAATTACTTTTATATTATTACTACCGCAAATACTCAAATACCCACTGAAGAGATTTTGAAGTTTGCTTATTTACTTCAGATTCCTTTCTTCTCTCTTATTTTGAAATAGCTTTTAACCTTGAAATAACTGTAGACTCACAGGAAGTTTCAAAACTAGTACAGAGAAGTCCTGGGTACCCTCTACCAGCTCCCCCCGATGGTACACCTCACAGAATTATAGTATGACATCTAAACCAGGAGCCGAACCACCGTCGGCATCATACCACGAACTAGAGCACAGACTTTATTCAGATTTCACCTGTTCTCATGTACACGCATTTCTGTGTGCTTGTATGTGTGTACATGTGAAGTTCTATGCAGTTTTATCACATGTGTAGATTCAAAGAATCACCACCAGGATCGAGATACAAAATCCTACAATCACCATAAAGAACTCTCTTATGCTGTTTATCTCTATTTTTTATTCTTATTTATTTTAAAGAAATACAGGGGCGCCTGGGTGGCTCAGTTGTTCAAGTGTCCAACTCTTGGTTTTGACTCAGGTCATGACCCCGTGGGTTGTAAGATCAAGCCACTCTGGGCTCTATGCTTGGCAGGGAGTCCGTTTGAGATTCTCTCTCCTTCTGTCCTTCCCCTCTCCTCTCTCTCTCTTTCATAAATAAATAAATAAAATTTTTAAAAAGAGAGAAATACAATGTTTCAGGTGCAGTCGAACCCTGAAGCCAATCCACAGCAGTAACCACAATTTCTAAGGTATCCTATGTGTAGGTCCCCAAAATAGCTAATATTTGCCAAGCGCATTTTGAGCTCCAAGCTCCATTCTACCTTGTTTACCTGCAGGAATCTGTTCACTACTCACCACAACCCATTCTTATCCCCAGCGAGGACACCGAGGAACAGAGAGGTGGAGATGGCATAGACAGGAACACCAGAAGCCCCGGTGCTGGGGCTTGAAGCTGCCTCCGCAGCCACTGCTCTATACCGACACACACGTGGCTTCTTGCCACCCATGTCTTCCACTCACCGTGATGTCGAGAAGATACGCGCACGTGGATATCTGCAGACAGGACCCACTGTGTTCACTGCTCTGCAGTTTGCCTTTTTATGATGACACCACATCGGCATAGCCATGCTCCTCGTGGTGGACACTTAGGCTGTTAGGTTGTCACTACCGCACACAATGGCGCGGGAATGCACCTGCTGGTGTTTCCTGTTGTACACGTGCCTAAGCCACGCTGGGGTTTATTCCCAGCCTTGGAGTGGTTCAGTCTCTGAGTACCAGTGGCTGCAACTTCAGAGGACATTGCCAAGTCTCACAGTATTTGCAACAATTTACATTTCCACCTGCCACGTGTGAGAACATGAAACGACACATCCCTGTTAGCTGAATTTGTCTTCCTCTGATTGCTAGTGAGGTGGTTGAGCCTCTCTTGATTTTGTACGTTTTGTTTGAGAAATCCTTTCCCACTCAGGGTCATGAAGACACCCTTTTCATTTTTGTTCTGTTGTTTCAAAGTTTTATTTCTGGTAGTTTTCCCAGCAAAGTTTGACTTTATACAGTTACCTTTCGTGTAAGGCATAAACATTTCCCCCACATACAGCCAATTTCCTTGTGCTCTTCACCTGGGCATCTGTCTTTCCCCTCTTCTCCGCAACACCCCCTCTGCTGTATTTGGAGCTCCCGGGCACATCCAGGTCTGTTTCTGTCTGCACTGGCCTCTTCGCCTTCTGCTATGCAAACCCTGCATGATCTGAAACACAAGCGCTTTACCGTAAATCTTGGTGTTGGGAGGGTAAGTTGTCTTTGTTCTCCAAAATTATTTCCCACCTGAGCTTTTGAATCAGCCTGTCTTGTCTCCCCTGAAGCTCTGTTGGGATTACACTGTAATTGCATTATATTTATAGATTAGCTGGTGGAGTAATCGACATCTTTCAGGTTATTGGTCCCTCCCATCCATTAGCATGTTATATTTTTCCCTTTATTCAGATTTTCTTTTATGTCCTTCGGTAATGTTTTATAATTTTCTCCCTAAAGGTCTTGCACATAGTTTACTAGATTTATTTCTTGGTACCTTCTATCATTTCTTGGAACTTTGGGGTGAGGTGTAACTCTTGCTAGAGCTCACTCACTTGCGAACTTCTGGGTTCTGGTCCAGTCCCTTAAACGCCTCAATGCTTAGATTCCTCATACATAATCACGCCCCCATCATAAAGGAGGCACAAAGAGCGAATGAAGCAAAGAATATGACACCTTAGGACATCGTAAATATTCGGTAAATGTTAGCTCGTCCTGGAACAGGCATACATTTGGAGCTGTCTCTCAATGTATGTACTTGTACATCAGTGACTGTGCCCAGAATATGATCACCAGGCAGAAATGGGTTAGAAGTGACAGCTTCTGACCTATGAGTAATTGGCAGACAGCACCTTCCCCCCTCAAGTTAAAGACATGAAATAAAGAACTTTCAAAATATATGGTAAAATTAAAATTTCTATTGAATCCCAAAGCAGGGACAATGAAAGTATGTTTTTAGTTCATTCTGTGTAGGTCAACAGAAAATCAACTAAAAAAAAGAGATTTAATGGTAAAGATATTTATTTTTCTGTTTAAAATCTACTGTTACTTTTTACCATCATTGTTCTAGTCGTTTTCAGAGCAATCATGTTTAAACTAGTTTTATTTCATTTAAAGTTTTGTTTTTATAAAATAGTACATGTTTTATTATAAGCACTTCAGACATTAGGGAAATGTAAAAGAAGTAGGAACTTCCCTGAATCATACCATTGAAGTAGACCCAGTCCTAATGTTTTGTTCAAAGTCCTCCTTCATATTTCTCTATACCAGTAAATGGGTTTATGGGTTTGTACCTCTTTTCTGTTTTGCTTGGTTTTTTTTCCAACAAGGTGCTGTGGATGATTTTTTCCCTTAACTAGTTGCAGAATTACTTCATTTTAGATCATTGCATCGTATTCCATTTTGTTGATTTGCCCTCATTTAACAAATCAATTCCCTATTTATGGCTATTTGATCTTATAAAATAAACCACGCTCCAATGAACTGCTGAGGCACACCTCTTTTTTTTTTTTTTCCCAATTTATGTGACCGCCTCCATCAGTAAATTCCTTGGGAATAAGATTATCAGGATAAAAGGCACACTCATTTGACATTTTGACACATATCCCCAAACTGCCTTCCTGAGAAGGTCGAATCGATTAGAGCTGCCGTCATTGGTGCACAAGGGTGCCCATTTTCCAATAAGTTAAGTGGGGTTGTCAATTTTCTTAATCTTTAACTATCTGGGGAGTGGAAAGCAAAACTCTCTTTGCATATACATTTCTTTGATTAGCAGAGAAATTAAACATCTTTTCATCTGTTTATGGGCTATTTGGATCTCCTTTTGTGGATTGCCTGTTTGAACAGTGAGCACATTGGTCTGGTTGTTTCATCAGAATCCTTCATGTATCAACATTGTGGGTAACGTGGTATAACAGCCCTTTGACTTTGGGCTTGGTCATGTGGTTCCGTTTGGCCAATGGAATGTCAGCAGATGTGATTCAGGCACAGATTTTAAATGCATGTGACAGAGCTTTCCCTCTTGTGCTTCTGATGGCCCCATGAGAAGATGATACTCTGCTGGTCAGCTGGTGTCCGAGGAATGAGACCCTCATGAGCCAACCGGACCCAAACCTGTGTTCTGTAGCCAAGCCTGGTCCAGCCTAACCAAGTTCAGCAGAGCCCTAGCTGCTGACCCACAGAAATGGTGAAAAGCAATGACTGCTCTCTTAAGCCATCGAGTTTGGGTTTGTTGTCTTGGAGCTGCGTTATGACAATGGGTGACCTACATACCCTGTGTGATCTGGAATGTTCTCTGGAGCTCAGTTTCTTTGACTGTGGCATGAAGAAGATGATTACTGAGTAATTTCTAAGTCTCTTCCAATACCAGGATTCTGGGTTCTGATATAAGGTTTGGTAATGAGAGGGCAGGAGGGTATTCCAGAAGGAAAGCCCAGCACAGATGTGCAAAGAAGGCTGTGCAGGAGAGGGAATGGGAGGGGCCCAGGTTTGTTCCACTGGAACAGGTGGCCCAAGACATGCCAGTGGGGGTGGGCTGGGGTGGAGGGCTGGTGCCTGAATGCTAAGGCCCAAGATCCTTAGGAAGCTCTACCTGTTCACACCCACTGCTCCTTACCCTCTTGCAAATTACCCTCTGACCCCACTGTGCTGCTGAGACTGCCTTCTCAATTATGACCTCTCATCCCCAGACCCTCTCTTTGGTCCACAGCCTCCTAGAACCCAATGCCTCTTCCCAACCCTCTGTCCCGGCTTCTGTGCGCCCCACTCTCCTGGCCCTCCCCTTACTTCTGCCCACCAGGGTTGGGTCTCCTTCCCTGAGTCCACTCTGTAGGTGTCCTCCCAGGTTCTTTCCTCGGCTCCCGCTTCTTGACCTAGTAATGAGTGAGGAATTCAGGGATTGAGCACCCAAGGGAGGGATCTGGGTACTTAGATCAGGGATTCAGGCAAAGTGGGCACTGGGCACTGGAAGCAAGCAAGATCTTATTACTGCCAAAAAGTGGATGAGAGCTTTGGACAAATTCTAAGAGACCCAGTGCCAAGCTCCAAGTACTGTTCGACGTGATGCTTCTGTGTCCACGCACAGCTCCAGCTTGATCATTCTTAGTCTCTTCTGTGCTTGCGGCTACAGCAGACAGTCTGAGCAGGGGCCTGAACCCCTCTGCCCACTTCTGGCCGACGCCGCAGCCTGCGTGGCTCTTCTGTTCAGCACACCCTGCTCTCCAGCACGCCCTCTCTGTGGCAGACCTGTCCCTCCCCCTTTCCTCCGGCACCACTGCCCTCCCCACTGTCTGTGGTCCTGGTCTCCTGGCCCCCCGCCTGTGGTTTGAGGGACGCTCCCTTGCTCAGCTTGCAAGGAGCCTTTATCTTGGAGCACGAGTGTGCCTGATGAAGCCCTCACCATTCCTTGAAGTCCCATCTGCGTGGGCTTGGAAACCGTCCCTTGACAGTCTTTACACACCTGTGCCCATCCCACAAGTACCAGTCCTGCTGTCCTCCCCATCCCTGTAAGCCCCAGACCCCTTGGGACGAGCCCTTATGACAAGATACCCAGGATTTCTTATCACTGGTATTTCCCTTTGGAAGTGATGTGAGGCCGGAGGCAGCACGTTCAAGGAGAAAGGGGATGAACTTGGCAGTGGATATATTTGGCTTTGAATTCTGGCTCCATCATTTGCTGATTGTGAAGAACTCACTCCCAGCCTGCTTATCTCTCTCTCTCTCTCTCTCTCTCTCTCTCTCTCTCTCTCTC
>LNAC01000035.1:3887967-3912227 GCA_002007465.1 Ailurus styani | reverse complement strand
ACGCGACGCCCCCCCCCCCCCCCGTCTTGCTCTGTCTTCCACGTCCCTCATCCTCGCCGCATTTGTTACTATCACTTGGTTCTTTTCTATTTTGACTTGAATGATTTTTCTGAGACTGATTCTCCATTTCCCTGGTGGAATTTCCAGCGATGATTGATCTTTTGGTTGGTTTTTATGTGGGCATTCATCTCTGTAATGTTTTCATTGTTTCATTTCTCTCCTACAAGGGAGGCCAGCTCATTGTTCTTCTCTCATTTTATAACTTTCATTGATAATGTCCTCTGAACCTTGACTCTTTCAGTTTTAGTTTTAGTTTTGTTTGGGAGTCTAGTCATTCCCCTCCGGTTCTTGGGTAATCCCTCTTGGGAGGCAGGCCCTTTGAGTCTTTGCTCGTGTCCCATTTTTCTCCTTAGCGGGGAGGCGCTTCCTGTGCAGAGGTCCTGGGCTACTGCTGGCTGCTCACTCCTCATCTCAAGTGGGGTGGCCATTTACTGGAGGTGGGGGCAGGGAGCTGAGCAGTCCTTAAATTCTATTTGGGTTCAACGTCCCAAACGCCCACAGAGCCAATGCATCATTTCTTTTGCCCTGAAGGCCGATCTAGTTTCCAGGGCCGGGGGGTGGATGAGTTCCTGAGAAGCGCCTTAGGTGTCCCGTTCAGGCGTCCCTCCTCGTCCCTCCTCCAGGCCTCATCCCTGGGAGTGGAAAATGTCAATGACTTGCCAGCCTGACGCCCCCTCATCTCATCACCCCGCCATGCTGACTTGCAGAACTGAGTCCCACGAACTCACCTGTCCTCTCTGATCAGAAGGTCACTGCCAGGCCTTCAAGGACTGTCAAGTTTAGATTTCATCTTTCCTGACTAGTGAACAATTCCATCCTGAGACTTGGCCCTCTGCGGTCTGCACCCCCACCACGACGTCTGTAGCTGGCCCTCCGCCTTGCTCTCTGCCCCTCTGCGCTGGCTGTTCCTCTGCCTGGAATGTTCTTCCTCAGCATCCGACTGGCCAATTCCCTCTCCTCCTTCAAGTCTGCCACCCAGGGTCACCGTATTCATTTGCTGGGGTTGCACAAGAGGGGAGGCTTAAACGGCAGACCTTTACTGCCTCACGGTTCCGGGGGCGGCAAGCCCAAGTTCAAGGTGCTGCCAGGGTTGGCTCCTCGTGCAGCAGTGAGAACCTGTCCCAGCCTCTCCCCTCTCCAGGCGGGTGCCCAGCAACATCTGGTGTCCTTTGGCTTGCAAAGTGTCACCTCATGTCTGTCCTCACCCTCCCATGGCCCTGGCCCTGCGGGGGCCTGTCTCAGGGTGGCCCCTTCTGTGAGGACACTAGTCCTGGTGGGTTGAAGACGTCCTTTTAACTTGATCCCCACTGGAAAGAGTCTCTCTCCAAACAAGGTCACCTTCGGAGGTACTGAGGGGTTAGGACTCCGCCGGGAATACAAAATGCGGGGTAGACACAACTCAATCCGCAGAGTCAGCTTGTCAACGAGGCATAGCCTTCCCTCCCGATTTGAAAGCACAGACTTGGCCTTACCCTTGGATCCCCAGCCGCTCAACCCCGGTTCGACTTGGATCATGAAAGATGGAGTTTTTTTCCTCCAGGTTTTCATTGCTTTTTTTTTTTTCTGTTATCAGTGAGTTTCCATCCTAAATCAAACTGAAACAAACATTGCCTATGTCTCTCCGGGCATTCTTCCCCTGCCTGGAGCCGCTCACCCCCGGAGGAGGCCGGCACAGGACTGCGGATGTGAGGGGGAACGTGCCCCGAGAGACATGGGCAGTGTGTGTGCTGGCTCCTGGTGCCCTGTGCCTGGCCCCCACCTGTACGGACTCTGCAGGGGGACAAGTCCCTGCAGAGTGAGAAGGGCCCAAGGTCCGAAGAACAGTGGCTTCAAAGCCTACAGAGGCCACTCATGGAAACGGATGACCCCCAACTTCAGCCCGAATGCAGAGACACCCACCCTGCCCTTGGCGAACCTCACAGAGCTCTCTTTCTCCTTGAACAAAGCTACAGATTGACCTGATGAAAATACCTTAATCCCCTACTGCCATCAAATCTACTTTGAAATCCTTCTGGCCTTGGGCCGTCGGGCTGCAGGGTGCAGAACACTGACTGACCACCGGGCATTATCACGGACAGCCCTGGTCCCGCTGCACCGGCAGCATCTTCTCTCCCTTGGGCACAGTGACATTTCCCCTCCGGCTCCGCTGTGGCCTGGCCACCCCCTTGAGCCGCTGTTCAGGCCCCTTAGGGGACTGACTTGCTTTCCTCTGCTCAGCACCTCATCGCAGGACTCATTATGATGTCCTGTTGTTTCTTCTGACTCTACTCACTGCGGCAGGGGTGAGGCTCTGGTTCTGCATGAAGAGCGGCAGGAGTGGGGCAGGGAGGCAGCATACTCAGGCCTCAGTCCCCAGCGAACACAGGAGAAAGCAAGAAGTCAAACAACAGACATAGTACAGATCATGTTCAAGGCCTTCCTTCTGCTTCCCCAGATCAGCCCCCCCAGATGGTCCCAGAACCTGCTCACCTCTGCCACTGCTAGGGGGGAGCCTGCCCTCCGTGCCCTACCAGCCTCCCGGCTCCCTCCCTGCCCCACGGTCTGCTGTTCTCTGCTCAGCAGCCTGGGGTCAGACCATCCCCTCCCCCATGAGACCCCTCCAGACACAGGGGCCTTTGCCTGAGGCTAAAGTGGCTGAAGCCTCAGAGACTCTCGCCCTCCACAGCCCTCTGAGGCTCCCTCAGGCCCCCAAGCAACGTGGCTCATAAGCGTTGGCAATTCAAAAATTAATTAGGGTTATAACTGTGAGGATAGCTGGCTGTGCCATGAAAGCTTACCGACAGGCTCCCCAAATTTGACAAGAATCCTGAAAGTTTGCCGGACCTAGTCCACGGTGAGATGCGAAGGTAGGAAAAACTTTGAGCTCTGCCAACGTAGAAAGCCTTCGTGCTCAGACTGTGAGGCAAACCTGATCTAACTTTCTAGTCTCTCCACAGAAAATGGTATTACAAAATCATTGTCTCATGAAGACGGGAGTAAAGCGAACGCAGCCCAAACAATTTGGGGTGTGTGTGGGGGGGAAGAAAGCCTTGAGGACATGTCAGGATGCTAAGTAAAAAATACAGGGGGATTTTCCTACATTTTGTGATGTTTTCATAATTGCCGGCTTTTTAAAATCTGCAATTTATTGTGATTTCTTTCCTCATTCTAAATAGATACTAAGTTGCATAGCGAATTTTGATTCCTAATTCTATGCCCTTGTCTTAAAGAGGATGCCCCAAATGGTATAATTTTCAGACCCGTGATGCCAACACCTTCCAGGGCTATCCACGGGGCCTGGGATGAAACATAACCTCCTCCTTCCCTGCCCACTGACTCCCCCCAGCTCTCACCCCGATGCAGACTAATCTACCTCCTCCCCTTCCTCAAACTGCTGAGCTTGGCCCCACCTTGGTGAATTTGCATTTGCTGTATATCTTGCCTGGAAAATTCTTTCCCAAATGTTTCTTTCTGGTCATTCAGAGCTCAGCTCAAGGCTACCTCCTCTGAGAAGGCCTCTGGGATAATCCTACCCCTTTCCACCCACCCCAAGGCCCACTCCAGTCACTGCGGCACCCCTCAGTTTTGTTTATTTATCTGAATGTGTAACGTTCTCTCTTCCATACCGGTCCCCCTGAGAGTCGGGACCCCGGCAGCCCTGGGAGGGCTGCGGCTATGCTTTTCTTGTTGTCACTGTGTCTTCAGCTCCTACAACTGTGCCCAGGACACAGTTAACACTGTGAGTGAATAGACTGTCGGTTGTAGTCTGAATTGACACCTTTCTGGAAGGTGCGTTGGCAGTATGCCCTGAGAGCCTTAAAGTGGGCAAACCCAGTGATCTTACTTCTAGAAATTAAGTCCCAAAGCAATCATCAGGGAGGTACACAGATGGGGAGCTTAGCTGAGTGGTTAAGAGCATGGGCTTTATATCATCAATTAGATCTGAATTTTTGTCTCATCTCCACCAACTATATAGCTGCTGTGTGACCCTGAGCAAATTCCTAGCATCTCTGTGCCCTGGTTTCATTATCTGTAAATGGGGACAGTAATTGTACCTACTGGAGAGGGGAACTTCAGGCCCCCATGAGGTCATGTATGGAACATGCTTCGCACGGAGACAGTTGCATGAAAAAGCTCAGTATATGCTGATTATTACTGTCTTCCATGATACCCATTATAATGTCATTTGTAACAGGATACAATCTGAAAGAGCCTAAATATCTAACCACAGGGGATTGTCTACATAAGTAGCATTACATCTTTAGAGCAAATTATCATACATCTATGAAAAGCCTGTTTCTAAAGAATATTTAATAATGCAAGTGAAAGCTCACAGGATTAGATTAGGTTGGGAAAAAAAGGCAGGGTAAAAACCAAATAAAATGTGATGCTGCTTTTGTTATATAAATATATGCTGATGTTTATTTGAGTGTGCAGATGATGCATATCCTTCAAGGAAAGGCGACAAAATCTTAACAGGCCATCTGTAGATAATGAAATTACAGTAATTTTAATTTTCCTCCCATCCATGTTATACTTTGAAAAGGATCACTTTTAAAATCAGTGGAGGAATAATGTTATTTTAAACGTGTGCGCAGTGTGTTCAACCATCTCACAGCCTGACCTGAGCAAAGCAAACATTCTTGGATGGTTGATGGTAGCTTCTACTCTTGCCCCTCCCTGTACTTCACCATGTGACTGTGTGGTTTCTGTCACAGAAGGCAAAGTGAACCTCCAGACCTCCTGACATTGGACTTGGCCCATCACTTCTTTCATCCAGTGAAATGCGGGCAGCGGTGCCTCTGCCGTTGCCATGGGAAGAGGCTGCCTGGTAGCCCAAACCTGTAGCTTAGAATTTCCCAGCTAACCTGCAAGTGTGTGAGAAACACATGCGTCTCGTTGTGTGTCACTCAGACTTTGTGGTTGTTTGTTACACAGCATCGCTGACCGAGGCAGCGTAATGGAGAATTGTCACAGGGACTCAATCAAGCGGATGTCCTTATTAGCTCAGGAAGGTATAACTGGACTGCAGTGATAAGAAAGCCAAAATCGAAGACACTGCTCAATCAACAACTAATTCTCAAGGATCTCAAAGGCAAAAGAAATCCTGACCTTCTTCCAGGGATTTCAGTTCCTGTTTAAACACTGTTAATATTCAATATTGATCTCCTAGTTCCTAGATATCATCCAGTCCTGTGCTCAACACAATGCTAACCCTCATGTTAATAATATTTTCTTCCTCTCAGAAAAATTATACATGTTCAGTATAGATAATAAAGATAAATAGAAGAGAGAAAAACCACTCATAATGTTGGCACCCAAAATAACTTCTGTCAAACATGTATTTATGCATTTGTATTTTTCCCACAAAAAGGAGGGCATTGTACACATTCTGTTCTAGAATTTTCTGATTACATTTACTTCCATGTCACAAAAGTTTCCCTTGCCTTTTACACATTCTACACAACGATTCTTAAATGTGGGATCATTGCCACTACTTTTCCACTGAATAGATGAACCATACATAATTCTACCCAACTCCCATGATAACATATGATTGTATCACGTGGTTGTACCCAGTGTGAGCTGTCATAAGCAACATCCTACATGAAAAAGCTCTCTATGTACATCTGTTTCCAAGGGCCAAATGCCTAGAGGTGGGATTTTGGGGTTGGGGTTACACGTGTTTATGAGGTGTCCCATCATTGTCCTCATCCATCTGCTGGCAGGGATTTGAAGTCAGTGAACTCTATGATCATCTTCCTTAGTCATGGGCTTTCTGTTGAGTCCAAACACCCCTGGGAAGAAAGTACCCCTGGCACCAACACTACCCACAGTACCTTAGCTCAACCCCATCAGATCTTCCCAGCAGAGGAGCAGGACACGAAGAGATGAGGGAAAGGCAGGTTACGAGGACCTCAAAGATCTCACTTCACCCTCAAGTGACCCCATGTGGTGTGACCTCGTGCTGCAGTCCTATCTGCCAAATAAAGAAATGAATCCCAAGGGGGCCTGAGGCCAACTTTGCATCTAGACCCACTTCATAACCAAGAGCCCTGGTTCTCTGGCTCTCTGCCCCCCACCCATGATTCTGGCAGGGAGACAGAGACAACGTGTTGACCACCTATAGCCTCCCTTCCCCTTGCTCAGGTGGGCCTTTGTCTCTGGTCCACCAGCCAGTCCTGTGACTCTGCCTCATTCTGGTGTGATGTGTAGAGGGAAGAGCCTGGGGCCCTGCAGCACACTCAGGAGCCTGGGTCTCCTGGGACATCATTTCACCTTTCCCAGGGTGGCAGAGACCATCCACCTGTTCACCAAATATGGTTCTCCTCTTCCCTAGGCACGCAGCAGGACTCCATCTCCCAGACTCCTTTGCAGATAGGTGGGATCATGTGACTGTACTCCAGCCAATAGAATGTGAGTGGAAATGACATATGTCACATCCACTTCAGGCCTTTGAGGACCCCCCCTGAGTTCCTTGCTTTTTTGCCTACCTGATGCAGCAGAGGACCCCCTGCCCTCTGCACCTTGCCGTGGGGGCCTTTCCTGCCCAGCACCTTGCTTCCCTGAAGTATGCCAACCAAGCAGGCACTAGGAGAGCAGGCTGGCAAGATGGAAACAGTACCGATTGGTGGGTGTCTCCTGGAGAAGTTCTCCCGGGCCCAACGTCCTGCCATCGTGTGCCACGACTTGCTTTGGAGTTTACGTACAACTACTGTTGCGTCGGAGCCATTTTGGGGTTGGTCTGTGAGAGCCATTAGCATGACCTTAGGCAATACTCAGAGTCCGAGGAGTATCGACTTTGTGCAGGACGCTGGGCTCCGCGTGTCACACACCTCTGCCTTGCAGCTCCCATGAGAGACTGTGACCTTGGCATTCTTATCGGCATTTTTCCAGAGCAGCAAACGACCTGAGATTCAAGCTCACGTCTTCAGGATCCTGATCCCACAGTGGCACAGATTTCAGGTTCTGGAGGACCTGACGCTCCAGGATCCTGCTGGTGCATGAGGCCCACCAGGTGAGCAGAGAGGTGAGGAGTGACAGGCTGGGGGGCCAGACCCTCACTTCAGAGAAGGGCTTGGCTTCCTATGCCTCAGTTACCTCATCTGTCCAATACGGGCTGCACGCCCACCACATGGGGTCTTTCAGGGGTGAAACGGGATCCTGATCGTGAGGCAGTTGGCGGTGAGAGCGGCTCTCAGGTACGGCGCCCCTCACATCCTTACTCCCCTGCACCGCCCTCCCCTGGCCGGACCGGGCTTTTCCCACCCCAGCCCTCTCGCCTTTCCTGACTCAGCTTGAAGCAGAGGTTTCCTCGCCTCCACAGGAGCGCTCCTAAGCTCTGCTCTGCTGGGGGCGGGCGGGGGGGGGGAACTGGGATGCCCTCGTGGCTCCTCAGAGTTCTCTGGAAGCCGGGGCTCTCTCAATTATTTACTAGGCAGACTCTCTCCATCAAAGGCCTTGAAATTCTGAAAACTTTTCCCTCGGTGGCCCTCTGGGAGAGTCACAGGGTTTTACCAATGTACTGAGCCCAGGAGAGACATGAGCGTCTGCTGCTCCCAAAGGGATCAAGCCTGGCTGGGTTGATCTAAAATAGGAGAGGAGGGCTGACCTGGTTCAGGGCTGGTTATTTGGAGCTGACTTTCCGGGGCTGCTCCCCAGGGTGCAGGAGCAGCGGGAGGTCCTCTGGATGGCTGGGGTGGGGACAGGCAACCAAAATCAGATGCAGCCAGTGGAGCAGTCTGTCAACCAGCGTTCCGAGAGAGCCCAAGCTGGCCTTGCTGGCTTGCAGCTTTCTAGAGCTGGAAGAGGCCTGGAAGCCAAGGGGCCAGACAGTCTCGAAGACCTTGACTTGTTTGGTGCTTACACAGAGGGTGTCCTTGTCTGAGGAGAGAGTCGCATCCCCCCACGTTCATCCCAAGACCCCTCCCCCCCCCGCCCCCAGCCTCACACGGAAGCCCTCGAGCCAGGATGCTTGCTCTTTTGCTGTGTCGTGCACCCGCCCAGGTCTGGACCTCTCTGTCTGTGTCTCTCGAAGCTCTCCCCTTCTGTTAACTCTGCCAGCACTCCCCCGTGTCACTCAGGTGTCCCCTCCTAGCCGATGTCCTCTCCGCTCCCACCAGGTGGAGCCAAGCGCTCCATCATCTCAGCTCCCCCAGCAAGCTCACCTGCCCCTCAGGGCCTCCGCCCACAAATGCCCTTGCCTGGCACCTGGCTGGCCATCTGTCTGCTCTTCCAATGTCCATTCCTCCTCCTTTTTCAGAGCCCAGCTTGAAGGTGGAAAAGGCTCAGAGACCTTCACTGACGTGTCCCCCACCAGGCACACGGCCCACCCCGGCCACAGCCACCCTCCACACATCACCCCGTGGTACTTTCTCCCCAGCGCCTCTCCTGCCTGGCGCACTCCCGTCCCGCCTTGTCCACCTATCCTTCCTACCTCCCCGCTCCAGACATGGGCTCCTCTTCGTTCACCACTGCACCCCACGCAGGCCTGCACACAGCTGGGCCTCAGAGAGCCCAGTGGCAGGAGCCGACCCGAGCTGGCCCTTCTTTGACGTCACACGGCCTCTCCCCGGGGACTGACCCGTGTCCCCAGGAGGGCACCCCCCAGCCCCTCCCTCGGCTCCTCTGCCGTGGGGGGAGGCGGCTCAGAGCCCAAGGGCCCGGGCGGCCGGCCTCACCTGGCGTGTTTTATGGCTCCTCCCTGGGCTCCTCACAGCAGCCACGTTGGCAGAGTTTGGAGAAGGAATGCGAAGGCCAGTCAAGTGGATAAATCACATCTCTTAAATGGGCCAGATGTGGATTTAAACAATAGCCTGTGACAAATGCATCTTCAGGGGGCGATCTGACAGGAAACATCCCTTTTTCCAAAGGGTGCCCTGGCCCTGGGAGAAATAATGAGGTCTTTTTTAGGATTCTAATTATTGCCGGTGCCTATAGGCTGATACCGCGCACTGCCTTCCGCTCGGAGCTCCCATGCACCCCGCGCTGGCTGTCCCCAGGCCTCCAGGGTAAGTGTCCTGCTCCCTCGGGGTCCCTGCGTGTCTGGTTTCCGTCCTCGCATTTCCCCCTCCCTCCTTCCTTCCCACACTCAACCTCAGAGGACACAGGGCGTGTCTGTGTCCCAGGGAGCCTGGGCTGCAGATAGCAGGTCCTTGGTCCCTGCTGGGTTTCTCCTATTGCAGCCCAGCAGATCCCCTGAGGGGCTTCGGGACTCCTGAATACATCCCACGGGCTCCCATGAGGCTGGGGTGCAGTGGCTAGAGCTCGGGCTAGGAGCCGTTGCTCAGTAAGAAAGAAGGGGCTCCCTCAGTGTCAGGCTGAAAGGGCCTTGGTGGCCCTCCGCCCCACGCCTGGACGGCCCAATGGGGGAATGGAGACAGATCCAGGGAAGACTCACCCCTGCAGGGTCCTGGGGCACAGAGCAGGGGAGGCGGTGAGGTGAGTCTGGGGGGCACACAGGGGACAGAAGCACATGGAGCCCTCCCCCATCCTGTGGGCGGGGACGAGGAGCCCCATTTTGCAGAGGAGAGAAAGTGGGGCTCACAGTGGAGCGATGGGGCTGCCCCAGAGCCTTCCCGCTTCCTCTGCCCGCCGGGGTCCCTCCAGAGAGAACCTCCAATGCCGTTCAATATGGGCAACAGGGCACGGTTCTGCTTACACATTTTCTTTTCTTTTTAAATTTTAAAAAAAGATTTTATTTATTTGACAGAGAGAGAGAGAGATCACAAGTAGGCAGAGAGGCAGGCAGAGAGAGAGGGGGAAGCAGGCTCCTTGCTGAGCAGAGAGCCTGATGCAGGACTCGATCCCAGGACCCTGAGATCATGACCTGAGCCGAAGGCAGAGGTTTTAACCCACTGAGCCACCCAGGTGCCCCTGCTTACACATTTTCAACCAGAACAGAGCTTTTGCAGAAGCTGAGGCTTGGAGTCCCTGAGTGAGCACCCCGGAAGCTGAGTGGCCTCCTGCCTCCCTGGCAGCTGTGCCAGAAGCAGGCCTGGAGGAGGGACCGAGGCTCTTCCGGGCCTGATGGGCAGTGGAGGCCACTGCATTTCCTGGGACAGCAGGGGTGACGGGGTAGGGGAGCAAGGGAAACAGGGCACCTGGAGACACAGCGGAGCACCCACCTCGCAGAGCTTAGCTGGTGCTGGATCCTGGGCCCCACATTCCAGGGAGTGGCCTGGAGCAGACCCCTTTCTAGGAGAGTCCCTGCCGCAGCTGGTCCCGGCACCCGATGGAGCCAGAGGGACAGTGAGCACTAGGACTGTTTGAAACAGTCACATGTTAGTTCCCACCCATGGGTCTCCCTGAGGTTCCTGGAGGGTCTCCAACAGGAAGCCAGCATCGCTGGAGAGCGCCGAGCCAACGGAGGCCTGGACACGGGGGTTTCTGTCCCTCCCATCACTGGGCACCCTTGGGACCACCACTGCTCCTCTCTGATGACCCCTGGACAAGTCCTCACTGCGTCCCCTGGAGCCAGGCCTGTGTAGACTCAGAGGAGGAGAGAGAAGCCAGTTAGCTTGGTCGCTGCCAGGGGGGATGGAAGCAGAGATGTCACAGCATTGCTGTGGCTGTGGCTTGAACTTGATCGTAGACTTGGTGACTCACTCCTGCCAAAGCTGCCCAAGGGCTGCCTCTCAGGCAGGGCCCAGGTGCACACTCCCGGGGTGCTCACCCTGGGGGCCACCTCAGGTTCCCAGAGCTAGGCAAGAGGGGAGGCAGGTACCCAAGGTGGGCTCCAGGCCATCTGGGCAGAGAATCCCAGGGTCTCAGAGTGAGGTCTAGCGGGGTCCCGCAGTCCCCTTTCCCTTGGTCCTGCAGAGTGCCCCGCTCGGTGGGTGGAGAGCGGTGGAGGAGGCCCCACGGCAGGCAGGTCCTCTGCAGCGTAGGGGTCTCTGATGACTTGGTTTAAGGGCTGTTCTGCCCTAAATGTTGGTCACCACCTTCCCCAACCCCCACCCTAGGCTGGAAGACCCGAACAAGTGGCTGTGCCCCACCTTCCACCCCGAGCTGCCCCCCCACCCCCCCCCCCTCCCCTCCTCCGCGTGGCCCCACCAGGTCTACCTGCCCTGCCCACCCTTTGGCCCCTGTCCCAGCCACCTGTCCCCTCCCCTTGGCTCTGCTAGGCCTGGCGTGAGACCTAGGAACCTGATTAAATCCGCTACACACGTGGGGATTCGTGCGTGCCCGCCCCATCCCTGTGTGCCCACCCCTCTCCTCCCCTGTGCCTCCCCGAGTGGCTTACAGCAGAGGACAGGGGAGAGGAAAAAAAAGAAAAGCACTTGGGCTTCCCGAGAGAGACAGTGAATGTCTGAGATGTGAGTGTTGAAAGCCCTTCATCCCCTGTCTACGCTACAAAGCCGCTGATGGGTCAGGCCTCCGTATCTCCGGGACGTGAAGTATCTCTGCACAGAGAGGCCGAGGGGGCTCCCTTCCCCACCTGCTCCACTTCCTGGCGTGCAGGCTGCTGGACAAGGCAGCTCTTGTCCCCAGGGCGCAGGGACTTCACCCCACCCAGTCCTGTGACACCTCCAGGCTCCGCTGGAACTAGAGGGGACTCATGTCACTGAGCTGCTCTCCCTGGTAGGGGAAGGAAGGGAGGGCAGGTCAGGCGAGGGTGAATAAGGGATGTATCCTTGTGCCGGTGGCCCCGAGGCCGTCCCTCAGCTGTGCCTCTTCCTCGCTCTGAGCACCTCCCATCGGGCAGCGGGTCACCCAAGGGTGTCTGGGGGTGGTGGTGGCGGGAGCTGAGATCTGGGGATCCCTCACGGGGCGGTAGGGGTGGGCCGCCCCCTGCCTGACGCTTGATCCGCCGGGCCTCATGGAAGCGATGCGATACAGGGCATTCAGGGTGCGGCGCGTGGGCTCCCCAGTCTGGCTCAACGGCTTCCTTGCTGTGCCGTCTTGGCCAAGGCACCTCCCAGCCCCGGGTCTCCGCTTGCTTGCCACACACGGGGATAATGACCCGAAGACGGAATGAGAAATGCCCGGAAAACGGACAACATGGTCCCCAAGGAACAGCAGGCACCAGATGCAAGTCGATTGTCATCTGTCACCATCCGTGTCAGTACCGGGATCAGCACTGATGCACTGGGCCCCACGAGCGTCACCCTCCCTGCCCCTTGCCCGTTGGCTCCTCTTCTGCATAGGTGCGGTGGCCAGCTGAGGGCCGGGCACCCCGAGGGGCCCCTCTTGCAGGCGGAGGCAGCTTGCCGGATGAGTGCAAGTGAGCTGGGCCCGGCTCGCGGGAGGCCACACTGAGCAGGTACATTTCGGTGACAACCGGGGCAAGTGTCCCTGAAGAAGAAGCACAAAGCCCAGCCAGGCAGGGTGTGCGGGTGCCACGTCTGCTGCCAGGCTCGGGGCTGCCAGGGCGACCTCCGATGCTTAGAGGGGAAGACAGAAACGGGGTGGAACAGGTAGCCTCTGATCTCACAGGCTTGGGTTCCACGAATGACAGGTCCTCAAGTCTCACTCTGCCCCCTGCAATTGAGCACGGGGTGATTAGGGGTGTCTGGGCGCCCCCGGGAAGCCCACAGCGAGCTGGCCTCAGCTCCGTGGTTCTGACCCCCAGGCCAGGGCTCCTGCTCTGCCGTCCCCCTGCAGGGAGTGACTGTCCTCTCCCTGCACACCCCCCCACCCCCGAGCAGGGGTCTCCCAGGGGCTCCATGCGGCCGTCCTCTTGAAGCCTCATCATTTTCGGGCCTTCCAGACCCTTCCACAAAGTACCTCTCTTCCAGCCGGCCCCAGAGCCTGGTGCAACATCCTTCTTTGGAGCTGTCTTTGTAGGCATCCTGAAGTCTGTTTCCCTTTAACACTGGGGGTGGGGCAAGGGAAGCCATGCCAGCATCCGCTCTGGAAACTGCTCCCACCCGACCTGGGCTCAGTAATATTTACCTGCACTTTCCTGTGACGCTCCCCACGTGAATGACAGGAGTGCTACTGCCCATGGTGATCTGCATTAGGTTATTGGCACATTTCCCCGCCATGGTGAACCCACGGAGCTTAGGGTGAAGCAGTGTAGGTGATGGGGAGAAATGTGTGACTTGTATTCAAGCAATTGTTCAAGTTTTAGATTTTCCTGTTCTTTGTGGATTTGGGGAGGCAGTGTATGTCCCGGCTGGACCCTCGGCTTCAGCACTCACGTAAGGTTGTAGTCGGGTTTGTGGCTGAGACCAGGAAGCGGTCTGAAGGCTCGACCAGGGAAAGACCTGCTCCCGAGCTCATGCGAGGTGCTTGGTAGGACTGTCCCTTGAGGGCTCATGGACCGCGGCACTTGGCTCCGGCCATGGATGGCTGGTGGCTGGTGGCTGGAGGCAGGCTTCAGTCCCTTGCCACGGGGGCGTCTCCCACACAGCAGCTTACACACGAAGGTGTGCAAGCCAAGAAGGCAATAGGAAGAGTGAGCAGCAAGACAGAAGCCACGATCTTTTGTAACCAAAACGTGGAGGTAACATCCCATCACCTTTGCTGTGTTCTAGTGTCAGAAACAGGCACAGGTCCTGCCCATCCTGCCATCCCAGGCACCAAGGATCATGAGGCCATCCCAGAAGGGTCCTTGCCCCAGGATAGTTCATTAAAGCTCTTAACACCACAGTTGCCGGCCTCCCATCACATCCCAGTCAACCCCTCCCCCTCCCTGCCCTCCACCACTGTTCATTCATCCACTCTGTCATTCATTCAGCGAGTGTTCACAGACATCTGCTCTGTGCCGGACCCTGCGCTGGGCACTGGGACCAGGGGACTCAGCCCTAAGCAGCCCCCAGTCTGGTGGGGGGGAGGTAGGGATTCATAGGAATGACATCTCTCCTGGCCACTCTGTCTCTTAGCAAAATGCAGATATAGGTGACCTCCTGCTTGCCTAGCCAGCCCTGGGTAAGGCAGGGCCTCCTTCTCAGAGAACGAGTCATTCTGAGACCTCTCTCCTCTCTCTCCCCACTCCCTCAAAACCTTTAAGAACCACAGAAGAAAATTTATTTATCCCGGGGCTTTGGGGCTGGGAACACAGGCAGATGGCTCCGGAATTAGCAGCTCAGCAGACACAGAAGGTTCCAACGTAGTCAGCTCAGAACAGCCCAGAACGTCTTCCCTCCCCAGCTGAGTGTGGGGAGCAGCGCGGGCAGCCCTTCTCAGGGCTTCACTGCCCCTTTCTGGTTGCCCTTCTGACCCAGCCATCTTGTCAGCCGGAAGCAGGGAGCGGGCTCGGAGCCCAGAGGTCTCAGGAAAGGAATCAAAGTGACAGGAGTCATCCATTGCCACCAGGGGGTCAGAGACAGCTGCTGCCCACCAGGCCACGCCCCCTGTCCAAGGGCAAGGCTGGTGCTGGGCGGAGGCTGCCCAGGCTGGGACCACCCTGCCCAGCCCCCCGCGCACCCAGGTGGGGCCCATTGGCACCTGTGGTCAATGGAATGTGGCTGGAGATGATGTGCTCCCCTCTGGGCTGAGCTGGTGAATCATTTGGTGACCTTCCCCTCACTCACTGCCCTTCCCTGGGAACCCTGGATGCCCCGTGTATCGGTGACGTCATCACAGACAAAGAAGCCTGGATCCCACATCAGCGTTCAGAGGAAGTGCCTCCCCAGACCTTCCACATTCGGTCGGACTTCACACTCGGACCAGCTCTTCCTGGATGAAGCCACTGGGACGTGGGCCTACTTGTCACAGCACCTCGCCCATCCTAACCAGTACAACCCAGGCCCACACCTCATGCGGCTCCTCATCCAGTGGGCACTTGTCAGGCTCCTCTGGGTGACCCCTCAGGGTGCTGAGCACTGGGACACAGCTGCAAACGAGACCCCCAGGCCCCTGCCCTTGGGGAGCTCCTGAGTGCCACTGTGGAGACAGCCAAGCGAATGAGTAAGTGATAACAACAAAATATTATGAAAGGAAGAAACAGGGTGGTAAGAAGGCAGGTACCAGCTTGGGTGGAGGTGACAAGAGCCTGGGGAGGGAGGTCGGGAAGCACCGAAGGAGGGAACAGCACAGCAGGAGAAGCTTCCTACAGAGAGAACAGCAAGTGCAGCCCCTCCCCCACCTTGGGGGCCACTATTATGTGAATGATTTCCTTCCATCTTCACCAGGACCCTGGGGGGCTTGTCCCCATCCCCCCCATTTTTCAGGGGAGGTCACTGCAGCCCCCAGGGAGCTTCAGGAAGGGGCCAGGTCACAGGGGCAAGGAAGTATGTTTGCTAATTTTTGTTTTTCCCATGTGGAGATGTGTCTCAGACTCAAAGGTGCCCTGGCAATGTCATGGGTCACTCCTGCTGGACTCCCACACCTGTCTGTCCATCACCTACAGGGTTGGGGCTCTACTCACACTGACAGGTGCCCGCACGCCACCTTGGGTTCTTGCTCAAGTGCAGGGTCAGACTTGTTACAAGCCTGGGGCAGGACCTGCTCTTCCATAAACGCCCACAAATGTCACTGCCACTGGTCAGCACAGCAAGCAGCAAGGCTCTAGAACAGAGACCGGCTTGGACTTGGACTTGGACTAGCTGGTCTGACATCACAGCCCAGCACTCCGCCTCCAGGCCAAGCCTCTGGAGCTGTTCAAGTCCATAGAAGGACCACCTCAGTGACTTCCTGGAAGAGGCAGGCCTGACGACAGAGCTGGGCCCATGACTGCAGGTGTTACAGAGCAGTAAGAAAGGGAGGGACTCGCCGTCCAGCACTTCTGGTGTGGCGGGGCCAGAGGTCAGAGAGTCCGAGTGAGCCAAGGTCACACAGCTGGGTGGAGCGGATATGCACAGTGCAGGCTGGGGGCAGGACCTCTCTTCCAGACCAAGCGCCTGGGGTTCTCTCTGAAGCTGGGTGTTTGCAGATTGGCCTGAAACAGGCCTCCTGAGAAACGTTCCACCCCAGAAAGCTCTTTCGAGAGCAAACTCTGAAGAGCTCTCAGATCTACCTGGGGCGCGCGGAGTAATTTGTTCCTCATTAAGCCAAATATCATAGGTCACGGCAGGACCACGTCCAGCACTTGAGTCTTTCTGCTTCCCACACCTCTCGTCACCTATGAAACGGCAAGCTTCTCCTCTGCCTCCTGTCCTCCCCGTGCCATGCAGAAGGCCCCTGGATTTCTTCCCCACGCCCTTCCTTTCCTGCTTCTCCCTACCTTCTTTCTACCAGCCAGTGTTTTTGACCCTGCTTTGTGCTGAACGGTGTTCTGGGCCCCAACGAAACAACAGAGGGTGAGATGGGCGAAGCCCAGCCCTGCCCTGGAGCCAACAGCCTGTCAGAGAAGGCAGCAGAGGGAGGTGGTTGGGGGGCCCCTGCCTGCCCTCCAGAGTCTTATGCTCTCCCAGGACTGTAGGGGTGAGAAGTGGCACATAAATTAGCAGTGATAATCCAGAGACACTCCCAGGGTGCAGTAAAAGCACAAAGGGTGACTAACCTGAGTATCAGGGAGGGCTTCCTGGAGGAGGAGAGACTGGAGCTGAGTGTCAGGCTGAATGGGCAGGAGTAGGAGAAAGCAATGCCAGGGGACAGCATGTCAAGAGTGGTCTCACTTTGGCAGCAGAGCTGGGTCTGGCAGAGCTGGGTGAGCTCTGACACTTAGCCAGGGAGCCCTCTGCCCAGGTAACGCTTCTGGCTCCGTGGGGGAGAAAGGCCCTTCTTTTCCTGCTGCCAGAGGCCTCCCTGAGCTGCACGCTCCCTTCACCCCAACAGGCTCCTGCTCAGGATCCTGGAACCCCCACATTATCAGGACCCTAGGTTTCCCTGCCCATGGCTTCGCTCTCAGGTTTTGTGAGGCAGCAGGGTCACCGAGAAAGGCCCAGACCTGGGCTCAAACCTCACCTCTGCTTTTTAGTAGCTGTGTGACCTGGAGGGAGTCATTGTAACAGTCTGGGCCCTGGTGCTTTCATCTGGAAATGAGGGCTAACTATAGTGACGCCCACCTTCTGGTGAACTGACGGCAAAAATGCCCCACTCCAACCTTCCACATTCTTTGTGATATGACTCAAGAAAGGCATTTTCCTTCCTATCCCTTAAAGATGTGCTGCCTGGTGACTTGTTTGGCCAATGAATGTGTTGCATGGGATGTCGTACCGACTCTAAGCCTGTACTTCTGTTCCTGTTCCTGGAAATTTGAAACCTCCATCTGAAGGAGCCCGGGCCAGCCTGCTGGAGAATCAAAAACCACATCAGGCCTCAAGATAGGCATGAGAACCAGCCAACATCATCAGCAAAGCCAACCCACAGATGAGCTGCCCGCTGACTGCCCAAGAATGGAAGAGCTTGGCCAGGCCAGCAGGACCGTCTGGCCAACCAGAGCACTCATGAACTAAATGAATATCCATTGACTTAAACTCCTAGTTTTTGTGGTTGTTACACACCATCACTGTGGCCGCACATGACTAGAATTTACTCCATTCTGTTATCGTGAAGAGGACATAAGCTGGTAGACATAAAATGCTTGGGGCCTGCACCTGGCACCCAGGAAGCCCTCTGTGGAGATTAGCTAGCATCGTTGCTCCAAGCTTGCCTGGTCCTAAGGGGGAGTTCTTCCTTGCCACCCAAGTCAAGGTCTGGGTAGACAACATCTACAATGCTGCTGGTGCATGAGCAACAGTACCAGAATAATAACCAGGAATGAGAAGCCTACTAGGCACTGGTGTCCTTGGCAAAGGAGCTTGTGCATCGCCAGCAGCACGGACACCACGGTGCTGCTACTTGTGGCTGTGTGACCTTGGGGATGTGTCTTTACCTCTCTGAATTTGTGCTTACTCCTTTGCAGAGCAGGCAGGAGGGCTGTCATCCTGGCAGAGCTGCTGGGAGCTGTCCTCCCAGGAAGTGCTGACAGGGAGAAGGTGCATGGGTGTGGGAGCCTGCAGTGGAGAGAACCATTTCGGGACTGCACAGGACAGCAACGGACACCCAGGCCTGGTGTCTCTGGGTCCGATACGACATGGCTCTATCTTATGTCCTTCACCAAACTCCTTAACTGCCTTGGGGTAATAGGATTTCTCTTGCCGATATCCAAATGCCCGGTCTTCTCTTTCTCACCTGATAAGACAGCAGCTGACTATCTCACAGGCACTGGCCCTTCCTGAAACATTAGGAAAATATGTGCCTGTTCCCTTGTAAGATCCTTGAGGACCATGACTTTGTTCTTATTCATCCTCCTACCCCATCAACGAATACAGGGCCTGTCATACAGATGGTGCTCGATAAATGTGTGACAAATGACTGAATGAACACCATGCAGATGGGTGTGCTCATTATTCCCACCTCCCCCCTCCTCCTTGGGAAGCCATCGCTCACCCTCCAAGCTGAGGTGAAAGCTTCCACTTCCAGTCATACTGTTCCAACACCTCCGCCATCGGCCAGAGAGTTAAACTGAAAATAGATCTGATTGCATCACCCTACTTCCTGCCCTTTGCCCTCAATTTAAAATACTCCACTGGCCTCTGATGCTGGGATCAAGACCCGAATCTTGAAGGTGGCATTTGAGACCCTCCCACAGTCTTGCCCCTGTCCCCCCTCCAGGCTCCCATTCACCTCTTGCCCTCCAACCACCGAGCCTTGGAGTTCTTTGTGATTGCCAAGAGCCCTCCAGCCACTGGGCCTTTGCATGTGCTGTTCCCTGGTCTGAACACTCTTCCTCAACCCTATGCTCGTCTGATAACTCTTCATTCTCCAGATCACCGCTAGATGGTCACCTCCTCTGGGAAAAACTCGAACTCTTCCATTATATGCTTCATAGCACTTGTGACTTTATACTTCTTTGTGTTATTCTAGGTTAGTCTCTGTCTCCCCTTCTAGACTGTGAGCTCCACAGGGTCTGGACCATGACAGTTTGCTTACTTTGATTCTTTTCATACAATGGCTGTCACTTAGTAGGTGCCCAACAAATGTGTTAGATAAATTAATGCCTACTGTGGCCTTGAATATCTCAGAGGGTGCCCCGGGTGGGAACATCTCAATCACAGGGCTGGTAGGGGGAGCAGGCAAGACAGGTGTCTGGGGCACAGCATTGAAGGAGATGCTCTGTCAGCCCCAAACGCCTGGTGCCAACCTCCAGGTCTGCATTTAATTGGCATCATTAAATTCTACACGAAGGGAGAGCTGGCTGACAAGAAGAAAAAGGGATTTGAGATTTCAAAGAATCACTGACTCAGCTTCCCAGCGATGTCTGGAAAGCTCACCTGTGCGGAGAATGGATCCACCTCCCGCCAACGCAGGCATCTAGCTCCCAAAATAGTTCCAAGAATACCTTCTGGCAGCTGAGCTGATGTGTGTTTTCCTGCCCAGGGGCCGGTGTTGCCCTTCTGTGGGCTCAGTACAGGGAAATGGGTGTCTGCAGCGGAGCAGGGAGGGAGGTGGACTCATCTCCCTGACCGGCCATGGGGAGGGGGGTTTCTTACCTTCTGGGGCACTGCTCACTCAGGGGATCTGGTGAAGAGACACTTCAGGGGAGGGGGTCTGTCCTGTGGGGCTGATGGCCGCCCAGGGACACCTGTGAGACCATGGTCCCCTCGCATTAGACAGGCAAGGACACTGCCATCATCACTCCCATTCAGGAATGCCTGGGAGAGAAGCCAAGAGAACAGACGTTCCCAGGAGCCCCTGCCTACCTGGGACTCACTGGGTTGTGCTGTGTGCTGGGACATCACGGCCTGGTTGAGATAGGACTTGAAATGCATTTGCCCATGAAACAGGGATGTCTGGGGGGCTGCCAGCCTCAGGCCTGCCTGGATCTAGGGGCTGAAACAGCTGTGCCCCTTCTACATAGGAAGCTTGTCAGCTCTGCACATATATATAATAGAAGCCAAATGGGCAAGGGCATCTACCTCCTGGGGGCTCATGTTCTCTCTGCCCCACCTTCCCTCTTTGTCTCTTTCACTCCATCTTTCAGAGATTTGTTTACCCCTGCTGGCTTCATTTTTAAACAGGCTCCTCAAAACAGCCACCAGCAACTGGAGTCCTCATCAGATCAGCTTGACACCCTTAAAAGAAAAGCCTCTTTTATGCTACTTTTAGCAAAAGTCTAAGGCCAGACTCTGATTGGATTAACTTGGGTCAAGTGGCCGTCTCTGAGCCAATCACTAAGTCCAAGGGAATGGAAGCCGCTGATTGGCCATGCTCCAATCACATGTTCACCCTCAGTGCCTGGGTGGGCTCCATGCTGGCCAGAAACAGTGTACTGATGATGGGGGAGGAGCATGGTTTACAAAGAATGATGAGGAGCGTGTGGGGGAGGAGGTTGGATTCTGAGCAGGTACAAGCAATCTTTTTTAAAAATTTATTTTTAAATTATTATTTGCCCCAGGTGTACAGGTCTGTGAATCATCAGGCTTACACCTTTCACAGCACTCACCATAGCACATACCCTCCTCAATGTCTATAACCCATCCACCCTATCCCTGCCCTCCCACCTCCCAGTAATCCTCAGTTTGTTTCATGAGCTTAAGAGTCTTTTATGGTTTGTCTCCTTCCCCATCCCATCTTGTTTCATTTTTTCCCTCCCTCCCCCCCACGACCCCTTGCCCTGCCTCTCAAGTTCCTCATATCAGAGAGATCATATGATAATCGTCTTTCTCTGATTGACTTATTTCACTTGGCATAATACCCTCTAGTCCCATCCACGTTGTTGCAAATGGCAAGATTTCGTTTCTTTTGATGGCTGCATAGTGTTCCATTGTATATATATACCACATCTTCTTTATCCATTCATCTGTTGATGGACATCTAGGTTCTTTCCATAGTTTGGCTATTGTGGACATTGCTGCTATAAACATTTGGGTGCATGTGCCCCTGAGGATCACTACCTTTGTTTCTTTAGGGTAAATACCCAGTAGTGCAAGCAATCTTAATGTATAAGGTGAACCTAAGTCCTGCCTCTTGCTTGGCCACTGGCCTGGGACACCCCAACTCACCTGGGCCAATGTGGGGTGACCTTGAGGAATCTCCACAATCAGGAGACAGTGCACCTGCGATTTAGCACGCCCTCCAGACTCGGACTGCCTGGATCCAGTGAGCACCCAGATGCCCACCCAGATGGCCTCCTTCTGCGGGGCCATGGGTGGGCAGAGCTGCTCTGAAGCTGGCTGTCCCCAGAGCACACACCACACTGACTCAAGCTGCCTCCCTGGCTTGTGACTTGAGTGAGTTCCTCAACTGCTCTGAGCCTCAGTGACCTCATCACTAAAATGGGAATGATTCAATGGCCTTGTAGTAGGGTGTGTTGTTGGGAGGGTTGAACAACCCGTGGATCACCTGGCCTCAGACCCAGCACACAGTAGGTACTATTGTATACAGGAAGCACTCATGAAGTGGCAGCCTTTAGTCTGGTGCTTTCCCAGCAGCGGATGGTGTGTGTTGCTGGCAGGTCTGCCTCTCCCAACTGACTGTGACCTCCTCCAGCCCAGGAACATGACCAATCTTTCTCTCTGGGCCCAGAGACCTGACATAGCCTGGTACTAGGTGGTGACATCTGCTGAGTCATTGGAAACTGATGTCCCAGAGGACAGAAGGACAGGGAGGGCACTTCACGGTTATTGTCCAACAGCCGCTGGGCCTTGAACCTCTCTCCAACGTCCATTCACAGCCACACACGTCTCTGCAGGACATAAATTTCTTGGCAGCAAAGGGGTTATTTAAAACCTCCATTAAAACAGCTGGACCTTGATGGAAACAGAGCAGTTGTCGCCGCTGGGGCCCCAGAGGTGCCTGAGAAGGGCAGGGACGCACAGGCGGGATTTATTCCAGGCCTTTCAGAGCTGTCTGCTTTATAGCTGTGTTCAGGGCATAAAGACGCCAAATGGGCTCAGTGACATGAAGGGACAGCCTCACACTTCCAGCAGTGGGGGCTTCCTGAATGACACCGCTGGTGCGGGGGTGTGGGCAGCCCTGCCCACCTTTTCCTTTCATGTCACTGTTAGAAGTTTGCCAAGAGCTGTTCTGTGAACTGCAGAAACAGGAGGAGATGCTCTTTCAGCAAGAGTGAAAATAGACCTCCCTGCAGCCCCAGGTTAATCAGCGCAGCCATGCAGCACCTACTGTGTGCCGGGCCCTGGGCTTGCGGCTTTGCCGAGGACACCAGTGCCTAGTAGGCTTCCCATTCCTGGCTGTTAGTCTGGTGCTGCTGCTGCCGCTGAGGGTGACACTCCCAGCCTCATCCCCTGTCCCCTCTCCTGCCATCAGATGTCTCCCCCCTCCCCCCCCAGTGGCCAGTCTCCCCCAAGGCTCTGTCATCCGGGAGGGGCTTCACTCCTTGTTGCTGGCTTAGTTCCTCCTAAGCCTTCATCTCTGGGAAGGGGCACATTGTTTTTGCTCAGGGCTTCATCCTGGTCTGCTCACAGGGGAACCAAAGCTCCACGCAGCCAGTCCAGTGCTGACAGCCACGTGGCTGGGCCCTCCGGGTTCTGGTTGTGGTGTTCATGATCGGAATCACGACGAAGTCTGTCCTCTTTAATCATCTCCCCGAGAAGAGACTGTCAGAATAGGACTTGTGCCATTTCCCATGACTATCTCAGCAAGACCTTCCTGCTCAGAATCAGAGGTTCCTGGACCACCAGAGAGGGAGGCAATCCAAGCCTTCATGGTACGGTTGGGGAAGCTGAGGCCCAGATCATTGAGTGAGCGGGAGGCAGAACAGGGAGCAGGACTCGCCTTTCGGACCCGTGGTTGATGCTTTTCTTGGCTCCCTGAGCCTCGGGGTCCCACGCTGGGGCTGGCGGGGCCTGAATCGTGAATCCCAAGCCAAGAGCAGACGAGGGATGAGGAGACGGGTGGGAGGTGTGGGCATGGGCCAAGGAGATGGAAGTAAGTCCTTGGAGTGAATGCCTCACGCTGTGGTTCCTCGGGCTCTGGAAGGGACAGTGAACAAGGGTCTCTCCGGTCCTGACTGAAGCCAGTGGACAGACTTGAACCCAATACCAGGGCAGCCCAGGAAGATGTTATCACAGGTTCACCATGAAATGGCAAAAATAAGGTCAACATTGTTTATCAGTGTAAAAATGCAAACTATCTTTTTTGGAAAGGCGTCATTTTTTTTTTTAATGAAACACTTTAGGTTAAACTTGGCTTTCTTTTATGAAGGGGCTGTGCGAGGAGGTCTGAGCTGTTGCTGTGGGACATTCTCTGCAGCTCTCGAGAGTTTTTGTAACTACAGGACTCTGAGCCTTTCGACTGACGTGCCTGCTATGTCCCATTCCTCATCTTACCCTAACTCTCTGTCCTTGAAATCAATCACCAGATCCAGCGCCTGTATCCCCTGGCCTGGGGAAGGGCTGACATTTAGAAAGCAGTGCAATTTGTCAATGAACCCTTGCAGGCTTGGCTGTGCTGCCCTGGAAATCTGTGTCCCATGTTGGGCGGTGTGAGGCCATGTCTGCTCCAGGCCACTGCTGCATGGGGTCAGGAATCATCCTGGGACAGGCACAGTGGTGCTGGACCGCCTACTACTCCACACATGACACTGAAATTGCTGAGGGACAGTCTAGCCCCTGTAGGGAAAGTAACATCCCATGAGAGCCTTGGGCTCGTGCCTTTGCTCTGCATCATGCAGGGCCCTTTAGTTTCTGAAAAGTGTCGCCTGCGCATTACTGTAGGTCTCGGGGACCACATCTAGTCACCAGAATTCACAGACATGTGCAGGGTGGGGTGCACTCTGAAGCCTGGGTTTTGTGGCGCGGTTGCTGATCATGTCATTGTCAGGAAGGTTGGACCCTGGGCAGCCATGGTCCCTTTCTGACTGTCCCTGCACCTCGTCCCCCTGGGTCACCACCCTCCAGCCTCCAGGCCTTGCTGCTGTCCCTGCTGTGAGCCAGGCTCTGTCGCCCCTCCAGGCCTTTCCATGTGCCGACACCCCGGCCTTGTGTCCTTTCTCCCCATCTCCCCCCGACAACATATCCAGACAACTCCGATCCTCTGTTTCTTCACTGGAAAACTACTTCCATTCTTTGTCTCCTGCCCCCACTGGGACAAGAGTCTTCTCATTAAATCAGTAAATCTGCACCTAATTGTTTGGCATCTGTCTCCTCCTACACCCTGTACTCAAAGTTTCCTGGAGACAGGAACTGTTTCTGGCTTGTTCGCCACAGTCTCCTGGTGTTAGCCCAGAGCTTGGCACATGGAAGATGCCCCAGGAAATGCAAGTTGGACAAACACAGGAGAGCACAAGGGAGTGAACGAGCTGACAGATTCCAGAGATTCAACCTCCTGGGGCTTGTCCCCAGCCCCAGGACTCGCTGCCCACCCGCCCGTCCCCCCTCCCTCCC
>LNAC01000035.1:3861231-3887853 GCA_002007465.1 Ailurus styani | reverse complement strand
CCCCCCTCCCTCCCTCATGCCCCCATGGATGCCGTTGTAGCCCATCCCGGCCTTACCTTGGTGCTCATGGTCTCAGGAGAAACTGCTTGGCAAGTCCTTGTGCAGAAGCACTGCCCCCTCCTCTCCGCACCTCTGGACTCCCGAGACGGCAGCGGTGGACTTTCATCTCTTGCACCCCCTTCTCCTGCAGCATCCAGCACCAGCGAAGGGGGTCCAGCCCTGATCCATTGAGAGCAAGTTGCGGGGAGCAGTGGAGTAGATCATGTATGGACATTAATTGAGCATTTAGTATATGTCAGGCACTATTCTAAATTCCTTAGAGGTTTTAGGTCATTTCATCCTTTCAGAAACTATGGAGTAAAGACTACTATTTCCCTTTTTCATAAGTGGGGAAACTGAGGCACCGTGTGGCTAAGGAGCTCTTCCAAGCCTCCCAAGTCGCAGTTGGTGCATTAGGGATTTTGGACCGGTCTTCGCTACATTTCAGTTTCTTCATGCTGCTTGGAATGGACTCACCAGGGTCTGGGGCAGTTGGTTTTCTTGGGGAAAAGAAAGCTAGTCCTGGGCCTTTGGAGTGTGCAGAGGTAGGACTTGGTACCTAGAACTTCACTGCAGGACATCGGGGTGGGCTCCTGACAGCCAGAGAGGGAGGGATTTGATGAGAATATGACATTTGGGGGATGGAAGAGGGATCCTAAGGAAGGTGGGATGGGAGGCTTAGCACCAGAGCAGCAGTTTGGGGGCCATAGTGGGGACAGGCTGGCCAGGGAGATTTCCAGAATGCCAAGGCAGGGGTGTCTGTCTCTTTTGTGCCGTGATCCCTGGCACTGTGCCCTGAGCTTCTGGAATGTTGGTGGTGGGTAACAACCTCCTATTTGTGTCCTGCAGGAAAAGGAAGTGGCTGGCAGGGTTCGCAGGCTTAGACACCAGGGGCCAAGAAAGGCCTGTGGCGCCAGGAGGCCAGGCAGGGAGAAGAGGGTCTGGAGGATTCAGGACCAGATCTGAGCCTCAGAGCAAGTGGTGTTGGGGGGCCCCGTCCCCCCCACTGGACTGCTTGGATGGAGCTATGGGGACGGGGGTGGACATCCTCCAGCTCAGGCTCATGGGTTCCTGCTTGGGGTTGTGTTATTTGCACCTTAGTGGAAAGGGTGTTGCAGGAAGCCCCAGGCAGCTGGGACATGGGTGTGATGCTCTGTGTGTGTGTGTGTGTGTGTGTGTGTGTGTGGTGTGTTTGTATGTGTGTGTGTGCATGCACACAGGCTTCTCCCTGCTCCCCAGCCTCCCGCCAACCCTCCCTCAGCAGCCTCATCAGGAGAGGCAGAAATTGACTCTCTGCAATCGTGGCTCTATTTCCATCCATCTCCACTGAGATATTTCCCCGGTGAATGAAAACACTTGCACTCATCAGAAACTTGGGAGCAGAAGCTGATACTTCCATTTATCTCCCTTCTAGTTCCTCACAGAGGCCCAAGCGGGGCTGAGCTCAGCGGCCAAATGAGCCTGGCTCGTGGGGTAGGGGGAGGCCTCGGATCAGCAAAATGCTGCTGGACCAGGGGCCTGATCCATCCCCTCCCACCTGCCCTGCCTGTCTGTGTCCCTGACCATGATTTTCCCAGATGACATCGTCACAGAATCGGCGAAGTCTGGGACAGGAGGTTGGAGTTGGTGAGCCCTCACAAGGGGCTCTCCTCGTAAATTTTTGGCGATTATTTTTATGGATCAGACCCTGACACATCCCATCAGCGCTGGCCTCTTGGCCAAGCCCTCACCAACCACTGATTGCTGGGGGAAGCAGGGACCCATATGTTTAAAAGTCTCAGCACAAGCCACAGACAAGGAGAGAATGTTTTCCAGACACATGGCTGAGAACAGTTTGTACCCAGAACCTAGGAAGAAGTCTCAAAACTCAATAACAAACGGAGAACCTGATTAAAACAGACCCGATGCCAAAGAAGAAAGGAATAACCAGTAAGCACGTGAAAAGATGCTCAGCATTGTTAGTTATTAGGGAAATACAAAATAAAACCACAGTGAGCTATCACTTCACCCCTTCCCCCCAAAGATGGGAAAATAATTAACAATACCAAGTTCTGGGGATAGCGAGGAACTTCGGAGCTTCCACGTGATCTGGTCATTTCACTCCAAAATACTTACCCAAGACAGAAGAAAGCATATGTTCATAGAAATACGTGTGCATGCTACTGCGTATTTATCCTGAATCTTCATGCACCTGAATGTTTATAGCAGCAATGTCCACAATAGCCAAACTATGGAAAGAACCTAGATGTCCATCAACAGATGAATGGATAAAGAAGATGTGGTATATATATACAAAATGGAATACTATGCAGCTATCAAAAGAAACGAAATCTTGCCATTTGCAACGACATGGATGGAACTGGAGGGTATTATGCTGAGCGAAATAAGTCAATCAGAGAAAGACAATTATCATATGATCTCTCTGNATATGAGGAACTTGAGGGGCAGGGTGGGGGGTCGTGGGGGTAGGGAGGGAAAAATAATGAAACAAGATGGGATGGGGAAGGAGACAAACCATAAGAGACTCCTAATCTCACAAAACAAACTGAGGGTTACTGGGGGGTGGGAGGGTAGGGATAGGGTGGATGGGTTATGGACATTGGGGAGGGTTTGTGCTTTGGTGAATGCTGTGAAAGATGTAAGCCTGATGATTCACAGACCTGTACTCCTTGGGCAAAGAATAAAAATAAAATTAAAAAAAAAAAGAAAAGAAATATGTGTGCATGGATCTTCAGGCTTATTTGTAAAAGCTGGCACTGGAAACAAATGGATAAACAAATCATGGTCTATCCATACAATGGAATACCCTTCAGCAATAAAAAGGAAGGATTTTTTGATACATGCAGCACTGATGGAGGAGCTGGACAAGTCAAAGCACATGCTGTACGATTCCATTAGAGAATATTCTGGAAAATGAGAACTAATCAGTAGTAACAGAAAGCAGATTAATGGTTGCCTAGGGCAGGGGAGGAGGTGTGGTAAGAGAAATGGGAGGGAGAGATTCCCAAAGGGCAGGGGAGCTATTTGAAGGGGAGGAGTATTACAACACACTGAATATCTGGGTCCTCCGCAAAATCCATTAAGCAGCTGCCTTCGGCTCAGGTTGTGATCCTGGGGTCCTGGGATCGAGTCCTGCATCGGGTTCCCTGCTCTGCGGGGAGTCTGTTTCTCCCTCTCCCACTCCCTCTGTGCTCTCTCACTCTCAATAAATAAACAAACAAACAAACAAACAAATAAATAAATAAATAAATACATGCATACATAAAATCTTAAAAAAAAAACCCCAACTGAGCCCCTATTTGATGCTATTCAGAGGTGGGGCCCTTGGGAAGTGATCTGATAGGGTCATGAGGGGGGAGCCGCCTGAATGGGATTGGTGCTCTTCTAAAAGCAAGCCCAGCTCCCCTTCTGCCCCCTGAGAACACAGTGAGAACATGGCCGTCTGTGAACTGGGGAGAGAGCTCTCACCAGATCTCACCCAATCTGGTGGTCCCTTGGTCTTGAACCTGCCAGCCTCCAGAACTCTGAGAAATACACATTTGTTGTTTCAGCCACCCTGTCTACAGTACTGGTATTAGAGCAGCCCAAAGGAATGAAGACAGGTCTATTTATTAACTTGATTGTGCTAGTGATTTCATGGGAGTGTGCATATGTCAGACTCATCAAAGAGGACACACTAAGTATGCATAGTTTATCATGTCAACTCTAATGCAAGAATGCTGTTGAGAAATTTTAGAAAGGTCATTGCATCTCAGTGGCTCGGGAGCTCTGAAAGGTGAACACACTATGTTCTGTAGACAGATGCATCATGAGCCCCAGTTCCACATTCCGTCTGTGCGTCCACACCATACCATGCGGCTTCCCAGTGCCCTCCCACTGTAGATGGGCAGGCGTCCCACCCCTTGACAGAAAGCATATGGTTCCACCATATGACTTGCTTCTGGTGGTGGGACATCGGCCGATGTGGAAGAGGCCATACGTGGGGGCTGCCTCTTGCAACTTGACTGTGGCTATGAGAACATGCTGGACTGGCCTTCCAGAGGATGAGAGACACACAGAGCAGAGCCTAGATGCTCCTGCAGCCTGGTCAAGTTCAGCCTACAGCAGCCGACAACCATGGGATTCTCCTGGTCTCGCCAGACATGTGGGTCCAGCCAAGATCAGCAGAGCCACCTAGCCACCCCACAGCCTACTCAAAGAAGCAAGCAATAAATGTGTTTTGACATTAGCCAAGGAGCTTCTGTGATTTTTTGATAGGTGGTCTGTGGCAATAGGTCACAGATTCAGGCCCTGTATGAAGGAATAGTCCGGGGGGTTATCTGGGAATGCTTCCCGGAGGAGGTTAAGCAAGGTGGGGTTTCATGGTGAGTGTGAGAACCATCCAGAGGAATGATGAAGGGATGGCAAAAGAGTAGAGATGGGCAAGTCTGCAGGGCTGCTAGAATTCAGGATAGGAAACTAGACAAAAACTCAGGGTGGCCAAAGATGTGGGTGGTGCACGCAGGGAAGTGCGACAGAAAGAGGCCAGCCCACATCAGGAGGGGTTTGTATGTCAAGCTAAGGTACTTTTAGGGAATTGGAGAGCCATGCCAGGTCTTCAGTGAGGCTGGCCTTTGAGGATGGCCATTCGTGTGGCTGGGGAGGGGGGTGGTAGATGGAGCTGACAAGACAGGGGGCTGGGGCCATGGTTTGGGGGAGCAGGGGAGCCAGGATGGTTGCCGGCACCCCGGCCGGGGTGGAGACCCCAGAAGAGACTTTGGAGGGGCGATGACCCCAGAGGATGTCCCTGTCCATGCAGCTGGTACTTCCCTCACAGTTGTCCCATTCCAGGCTCACCTAAGCCACCCCACCGTGTGCTCAATTAAGTTAAATTTTCCATCACGTTTTAATGGTTTGCTAATCGATAAGGACTGGGCGATTGCCTTTCAGGCTCCACACACAGGCGATGAAGAGGAGAGCCTCACGTGCTGTTTGCAAGTTTACTGTATTGATAGGACCCCACGTTTGCCTCCCATGTTATTGTGAGTTAATTACATGGCGTCCACGTGCATCGTGTGTCAGCCCACACTTCAAGGCTACAACAGACCGATTTCGTGGGAATGCTGCGCTCTGCTGCATGAAGGAATGTCTGCAGGAAGGTGTGATGGGCACCAGTGAGGGCACTGAGCACCCCTGCAGCTTCGGCTTTGGGGACCGTCATCCTCTAGCTCTGTTTGTGGCTTCAGGCAACCTGCAAAAACATATCTGGGTTGCAGTTTGCTCTTCTGTAAAGTGGGATAGTAATATCTACCAGCCCCGGCGAGGTCTGTCGTCTGAGGCTGTGCAGACCTAGGAGTCTTGCCTTGTCTGCCTTCTCCCCATGGTGGCCTGGAAGCCTCTGCAGATAAAGGGCGCTTCTCGGGCTCTGCAGTGAAAACACAGAGCCTCGTCCCCCTTCTGGGCTTTCTGCAGTCCAATCACTGGGCACCCACGTCTAAATCCCTTCCTGGAGCACATCAGTTCTCTCTATGCAGAAAATCCCAAGATCCACCATCTTTCATATTATTCTGGAGACGAGAGCATGAGATTAGGTGAGTGTGTGGCGCTAAAAGGCAGAATAAATTTAGCATCTAAGCCATGAAAAGCCGCATTCCGGGGTGTGCTACGGGGCTGAGTGGGGGCCCAGGAAGTGGGAAAGCCTGCTCTGGCGGCAGAGAGATCGTGATGTGAGTTTTTCCAGTGGCAAACGGTGGCTCATGAGAATTTCAGCATTTTAGAACCTGGAAGTCATCACAACCTAGCATCTGATGTTCCTGTGTCTTAGAATCTTTACTTAAATAGAATCTTAAAATATAAAACCTGGAGTTAAATGTTAGAATCACAGGATTTTGGGATTTCAAGGACCTTACCCATCGTCTTGCCAGGCTCTCTCAGGGATGCCCTGTGTGACCTTGGGGCCTGTGGTCCCCAAGAATGTAATGGGCAAGCCCAGTGAGGGGGATTCTGGATAGCTCAGCATTCACTTCTGCAACTTGTAAATAAGCTCAAAGGGCATTGGCTAGACGTGAGGATGACACCAATATCCTGGGGCCACTTTTGCCTTCAAGGCTGACCTGAATGGGGGAATGAGGGACAGGGCTGGGGGGCAGTGCTGAGGAAAGGGAGGAGCCAGGCGTGTGCAGGTCTCGGTGGGATTTGGGGAGTACTAACACATCCACGGCTGACTGAGTACCTACCATGTGCTACCCAGCCTTGCTGTGCTCCTTGGGTGAGGCACTGTTCCTCTCTCACCCTCTGTCTCCTCCTCTATAAGACAGAGGCAATGATGCCCACTCCTAAACTAGAGCCATTGGCAGGAGCCACTGGGCCCCACATGGCACCCCAAAAAGGAAGGCAGAATGAGAAATCCTCATTGTCGTGCTGCGTGAGGGGCCCAGATTGAGATGCCGAGCAAAACGCATTTAAAGCAGCACCAAATGCTAGAACACTCCTGAACACGTTTCTGAAAAAGTAATTTCATCACCCGTTTTCTGTGTTGTTTCATGGTGAAAACAATTAAGTTGAGACGGCTCAGCTTATGGTCCAGGGAAGGAAAGGCAGAGCCCAGGCTGGGTTTGTAGACTCTGTCCTTTGCGGTGACCACCGTGGCCCAGGCCCCAGCAGTCCCTGTCTGCTGGGTGAGGAGGCCAGGCATGGACAAGACTCTCAGAGCAGGCAGGCCTGGGGGCGCCCGGGGCAGGTGGCCTCCAAGCCCGTGAGCTGCGTGGCCCGGGCCAGGCAAAGGCATGGACATATCTGGGGGGTGGCTAGCGTCCACATCAGCTCTGCCCTGCCCCCCTCTGTGCACCCTGCCACATCAGTATCTGACCGACTGTGGATCTCTTTGCTCACTCTCTTTCTCCCCGGTGAGATGTCAACTCCGCGAAGGCATCTTGACCGTGTGTATGGCCCTGTGTCTGGGGAGAAGAGTGCCTGGCACTGAGTAGGTGCTCAAGCAATTGGGTAGTGAGGGAATCATGAATAAAGGGACCAGTGAATTCTAGCGCATCGAAAGGAGGGGTTTCAGGGTCAAAGCCGGCCCGGCAACTGGCAGAAAGAGAGTGTCCCTGGTCCCCTGCGCTGTGTGAAGGCACTTACAGAGAGGAGATCCGGGGGTGACTGGGGGAATAGACTTGTTCTTCGATCTCTTTACCCAGCCCCACATGTGCACCCCTTCTTAGCTGCTCTGCCCAGAGAGTCTGGAATGCTCTCTCAGGGGAGGCAGTGATGGGTGTCAGTCAAACACGAGCTCAGCTCAGGCTTCTTAACTAACTTAGGACAAGCTTCCTTCCTTGTGACTCACTCTTTTCACGTGTAAGTGGAGCTGGTCATTCCTGTGACTCATTCTCGGGGCTGGGAGATCGGAAGGTGCTCCCCTGGGTAAAGGGAAAAGGCACACAGACAGTGGACACCCTGCTGTTTCTGGAGTGGGAATGCGCGTGGTCCAGAGCTACGAGATGGGACAGCCGTCCCTAGCAGACATGCACGGCCCGTACTGAAGCTATCACTTCCTGCATCCCGCGGGAGGAGGAGGGAGCCATGAAGGGGTGTCGGGGACGGTGTGGGTGGAGGGAGGGAGGCAAACCTGCCTCTTCCTCCTTCTGGCAGCCTCGCTCCCCGCTCAGGCTGTGGTACCACCTTTAGGAGAACATTTTGGTCTGTCAACACCAGCAGCTGATGTGAACTCACATGTTCAAGGTCGAGGAGGATGAACCCCTGGGGGTCCCGTGCTATTCCTCTTCAGATGTGTGAATGAGCATACAGACCTGGGCGGAGAGCCTGCCAGTCACTGCTGAGTTTTCCACCAGGCCCCTTGGCCTGGGTTTGGCTCTGGAGATGCGGCGGGGCAGGGGGTTTTGGCGGGGTGGAGGCATCTGGCAGAAATCAGGGAAGGAATGGCAGCTTCTGTCCTCACAGGAGTGATGGTTCCCAGGTGGGAAGCCTTCCAGGTAGGAACCCTGTGGTCCCCATGGCACAGATGAGGACAGTGAGGCACAGAGAGGTTGAGTGACTTGCTGGGGGTCACACAGCTGAGACAGGACCTGAGTCCAGGTTTGGGATGTTTGTTGTTGAGTGAGTGATGGTTTCCAGATCCTCTTGATCTACTGTTTGGCTTTCTCTTAAGGTGAGAGGGGCGAAACCCCTCTAATGAGCCTGGAGCAGGTTGGGGGAAGCCAGTGACACTTGTCCCCTCCTGGATCCCACTGTGGCCCACAGGGAGACACCTGGACAAAGTGGAGGACTCTGCAGGGACACACTCAGGCCCATGGAGTCCGGGGAGCAGTCCACAGGAGGGCCTACATTCATGGGGACACAGGGGGGCTCTGTGCACCCTCCAGGCAGCCCCAGAGCAGTCCTGCACGTACCGGGGCCTCCAGGCCGGGTGTTCCCAGCAGGTGCTGGCCCTCGGCAGCCCCATCCAGCTGCTCACCGTGGAAGCTGGAGGCAGGAGCTTGAGAGGTAGAGTCTGCAGACCTGGTCCAAGGCCCATTAGCACTTCCCAGAGCAGGTCCTCGGGAAGGAGTGACCTGTGCCTACCACACCCTCCTCAGGACGCCTGGAACCCTTTTCACTGCCTGCCCCACACCCCACCTCCAGCCTGGCAACGCTGACAGCAGGAGAGAGTACGGAGGGGTTTCAGAGGCCATCAGACCTGGGCTCAAGTCCTATCTCAGCTGTGTGACCCCCAGCAAGTCACTTAACCTCTCCGTGCCTCACTGTCCTCATCTGTGCCATGGGACTGTAGGGTTGCCACCCGGCAGGGCTGTCAGGAGGTGGACATGAGCTCACAGAGGTAAAGGCAGGCACGCAGCGAGTGCTCCGTCACGAGCAGCCTTCAGCAGCACCACGCCACCGTCCCCGTCATCATCATCTGGGCTTTCTCTCTGCACATGCTGAATATGTAACTGGGACAGACTCTGTATTCAGCTCTCTTCCTTACCATTCTACCATCAGCCTTCATTCACATCGCTGAAAATTCCTCCAAAGCGTGGTGGTAACAGCTTCCTAATGGTACCTCATTTAGATGCGCCAACACTGACCTCGCCGTTGTCACCTGCAGGCCGGCGCGTGGAGGATTGCAGCCCTTCCCTCGTGCACGTCCGGCCGTGATGGCCATTGGGGACCACGTGTGCCCGGGGCCCTGACCACGTCCTCAGCACAGGGTCCTGCGGGTGGAATCGGGACATTGAGGAAAGTGATGTTTCCCAGGCTTGGGGTCTTTGTCACCCAGGGGCCTTCCTGAATGTTGCCCGGATGGACCCCCCCCATTTGTCAATGAGGGTCCTGTCTCCCCACCCACAGCCCCGCATGAGCATCCCTCAGAGATTGGATTCCCGGTGTCCGCATCCTCAGGACAAGGACGAGAGGCAGCCGGTCCCAGCCCGCCGGCCTGCCCTGCCCTGTGCTGTGGCATGGGTCCCTTCTGCATCCCTGGGCCTCTGTTTACCCACCTGTCGCAAGAGCCCTGCAGCCTCCATCCAGTCCACACAGGGGCTGGCACAGGGCCTGACACCGTTAGGTGTTGAGTGACTACTTGTTGAAGCCTGAACTACCAATGTGCACTTTATAAAAGATAATTTGCGCACACGGCATGCCAGAGCTCACTCCATGTACTCCTGTCCACCCACCCACCCCCCGCTGCATTTCACTGCAGGATGAGAGAGGCGGGGTCAAGAGCACAGGCTCTGGCATCAGACAGCCTGGGGGTGAATTCTGGCTGGGCCACTCAATAGCTGCGTGACCCTGGGCAAATTACTCAACCTCTCTGTGCTTCACTTTCCCTGCTGTGATACTAGAATAAGGTTGTGAGAATTAAAGGTGTTAATAGGTGTAAAGTGAACAGCTGAGTGCCAGGGCATGAGTGTTTCTTTCTCTTCTTTTTCTTCTACTTTTCCTCCTTCTCCTTCTTCTCCTCATTAAAACGCCACATAGGGCAGAGTCTCACTTCAGGTGTGGCTGAATCCAGGTGCTCACACTGCTCGGTCAGGGTGGCTCTCTGAGGCTCAGCTTCCCTCCGGTGGGCCCACTCAGGGTCATCGCACTCCTTCGGGAGGCGCAGACCAATGTGAGTGGATTCCAGACCCAGTAGTTCGTGGCCTCAGAGTCCTTGCCGAAAGCTTCCTGTCCCCAAGCCCATCCCCCTGCCCAGGCCAGGGGACTCTCGCACCACTTCACTGTTCTGGTGGCAACGTTCTCAGCGCTCCCTGAGTGGGCGGAAACCTCCAGCAAGGCGGGCCCTGGGGGACCAGCGTCCCTTCATCGCTGACACAGGCTTCTACAGAGGGGCCATGGCCTGGATGAGGCGGTGCTGGTGTCGGGCTAAACTTAGAGGTAAGCAGAAGGCAGCACGGCACCTCTCTGAGCCTGGGCCTCCATGTCTCCAAAATGAGATCAATAGCAGTGTGCTCCTCACGGAGCACACGGGATCCCAGAGGTGATGTCCATGGTGGGAGTAGGGGCTGGCCGGTTATGGTCTCAGCAGCGGCAGCAGATGCCCATGGGCTGCTGGGTTCCCACCTGACCCCCATCCTCCCAAGCTTTCCCAGAGTGACTGGCCTGTTCCACTCTCCCCAAGGACCAGAGGCAGAATCGGGACTAATATGGGGGAGAAAATGCCTTTGACAGAAGCCCACACTCCCTGGGTGTGTCTGCTCCCGCCCCCAGCTGTTTGCGGACTACCAGGGGTTCAGGAATGTGCTCCCCTGCTCTGGCCACAGTCCGGTTACCCAGTTCCTGTCCAGGTCCCTGTGGGTTCACGGGGTGAAGCTCCCTCCACTCCCGGGCCCCCTGGGCAGGGTGCAGAGTCAGGCACCCACTGCCCCCACCCCCGGTCTCTGGCAGCCCTGTGTGTGGGGTGAGGATGTCCATTTACAGACCAGAAAGAATATTGCCCCCTAGGGGTCCAAGAAGTGCCAGTGGCCTCTCGGACACCGTGTCAAATACAAGCCTGTCCGCCAAGACCCAAAGGAGAGGGGGGCCCCCAGGGGGATCTCAGGAGGCAGGAGAGGGTGGGAGAGGTCAGTGGGCAGCGGTCAGGGAGGGAGCACAAGGGCCTTAGATGGACTGCCTGGCTGTGGGCGGGGCCATCGCCTCATGTGGGAGGGGCCAGCCTGGCCAGGGAATTAACTATTTTAGAGACCAGAAAAGGGGTCAGAGCATCTAGTCAGGTAAGAGTCTACGGAGAAGGACCCAGGCACACAGGCAAGCAGGTGGAGGAGCTCTGGGCTGGGGAGCCCAGGGCATCCCTCTGCAGAGACCCACCCCCAGCTCGCCTCACCTCTGGCCTTGGCACCCTATCCCCTCCTCCTGGTCCTCCCCATCCCTGGTTGCTGTGTTTCATTGCCTGTGCCCCTACCTGTTCCTGTCTCCCGTGTTACAGCCTGAGCTCCGTGGTGGCAGGGACTGGATGGGACACTGCTCCCTGAGTCACGGCTGTGTCCCTGGTGCAGGGTGAGCCCACGGTAGGCACTTGGTAGGTTTGGTGAATGAACGAGGGCAGGAATGACTTCGTTCAACTCTGGGGGTGCGTGTGATGAAGCAGGGCGCCTCACCCCTCGCTTTTTACTGCCCCTCTGGGAAACGGGGAAGACGCCCCCTCCCCTGGAGAAGCAGAGCCCCCATTGGTGAGTGTGAGGCACCTGCCATTTTCCAGCCTTGTTTATGTTTGAGACTGTCTTGATCCGCCTTGTTTGGTGGAACATGCTTGATTTGAAATTTGGAAGGACGCAGTGCAGGGCCTGGAGCTGGGCTGCCTTCAGAGGAAGCTGCCAGGCTGTGCATGAGGCATTCCCATCTGGAAGCACCTCTTCCCGGGCACTTCCTGCGGCTTCCCATTCCCGATCATTCCATCATTCCCAGAGCCGCTCCACACCAGGCTGGGGGCTGCTGGTGTAGGGGAGCCGTGTGTGGCAGGGACGGAGGGGATCCCTCAAGGTGTCTGCAGGCAGGGCTTAGAGGGGGGTGGGCGGCTCCGAGGAAGGACGAGGGGGCAAAAGAGGCCCGGTGCGGAGGTGGAAACAGAATCCAGCTGTCCCGGCCCTGTGGGCTGCCCTGATGTGCCTGTGGTAACCGTCAGTTCTGTCTCCTCTTGCCTGTCTGGGGATGGGCTCTGTGAACACGTCAAGAATTCACTGGAGAGTGAGTGCACATTGTAGCCCCCCAGGATGCCGGGTGGCCCTGTGCAGGCACCGCCCCCCCGGGGGGTCTCTCCACCTGCGCAATGAGGAGGTCAGAGCAGCTCGGGGGGAGGGGCGTTCCCAATCTTGGCTGCACATTAGAATGTCCTGGGGTGGAATGGAGCTTTTACAAATACAGACCCTGGGCCCCACGCCCAGAGACACGGGCTCGGCCAGCGGCTGTGTGATATCCTGACGGAGAACCAGGGCCCTCGAGTCTGTTCGTCCCGGGTTTGAATCCTGAGTCTGCCTCTCCCTAGGTGTTCAGCAACCTTGGGCAAGTGCCTGTACCCCCCTGAGATTTTCATCTGTTCACTGCCCATGGTCATTGTTCTAGAATGAAAGTTTATGTCCTCCCCAAATTTGTATGTTCAAGTCTAATCCTCAGTGTGATGGTATTTGAAGGCGGGCTGTTGGGAGGTAATTAGGTCATGGGGCGGAGCCTCACCAATGGGATTAGTGTTCTTACAAGAAGACCACAGCTCTACCCCGCTCTTGTTCTTCCGTATGAGGTTACGAGAAATCAGCCATCAGAACCTGACCCTACGGGCGCCCTGATCTTGGACTCCCAGCTTGGACTCCAAAACTGCAAGAAATAAATTTCAGCGGTTTATGGGCCAGATTAAGACAGCCATGGGATGTGGGACACCGGTCGTGTGAGGACGGGTGAGTCCACTGGGCTCGCCCCCAGCCGGGCGCACGGGGAGGTTGGGCCACTGTCTTCGGTCTCCAGTCGTGCTCGGCTGTGCCTGAGCTCCAGCTGGGGGGCCATGCTCTGTGCCTTTCCTGGACCCCACGGGCCCTCCCTGTCCCTCCTTCCCACCCCGCTGTCCCCCACATCTCCTTCCCTGGGGGCCGCGGCCGCTCTGCCTATTCAGCCCTCTCGATCATTCTCCCTTTCCTTCTCCCACTTAACAAACAGCTTCATTTAAAAAGCCATCTGGGAGGATGGATGGCACAGGCGCAGTCTGCGGAGTAAGTTTTCAGGGAAAATAGCTGAGAGATTGAAGTGGCGGCCTGAGGATGCCCAACAGTGTGTGTCTCATGAGGCCCCATAATGGACCCTCGGAGCAGAGCTGTAGGTCTGCAGTGTCCATTCCCTGCTCTGCACCCTTCCCCCTTCCCATCGTTGGAGTGTCTCTAGTCCTTGGTGGGCCTGCTCCCACTGGCTCCGAGGACGCCCTCCTTCAGCTGATCCCCGTTCTCTCTCACAGTGGGCTTCCCTCTCTGAGTATCTCTCCTCCTGTGGGCTTGCTGCCCCACCTCGGGTAGCTGCTCACCACCCCCTGCAGGCGTCTCAGGAGTCTGCCTACTTCTGGGGTCCCCCAAGGCAGATGTGGGGACAACAGGTGGATGTCCTGTGAAGGAAAGATGCGTCTGCAGTCGGGATCCACGGATGGCCCTGGGGAGTGGTAGTGAACTCCCCGTCTCTGGAGATGTGTAAGGAGGACAGGTGAGCACTCAGCAGAGAGACCTCCAAGGAGGCGAACTAGCCAAAAGGCAGAGAGCTGTGGGCTGAGTCCTGATTGTGTCCTGACTGCGCTGATTACAAGGTGTCCCACCTTCAGCTCCGCTTACACTCACGGAGCCTCGGTTTCTTCATCTGGAAAATCAGGCAGAATAATAGTTTTCCAGCTTCAGGGTTGTCATGGAGACGAAAGGACATAATGTGTGCAAAGCGCGGAGTGCAGAGTGTGTGTTGTCATTACCAGGCGGGGGAGGTGACCCCCCGGCTCCCGGTGGGGGAGGAAGATTCTGACCCTCAAGCAATTTAAGATTCAAAACGTCTGTGATTGTAAAAGCCTGTCTCCAAGATTCTATGATTCAATTATCCTAAGATGAAAAGACTTCATAAAATTCTAGGGCTTGAAGCTAGTGTGGTTCTGTTACTCTTCTCACCTAAGGCTTGTTAGGGATCTCAGACCGGGCGGCCCCCCGCCCTGGTTCACTCTCCAGCCTGCAGCGCTGCCTGTCCCGGCCCTGGACCGTCACGTGGTTCCCCAGCAGGTCCCTCTTCCCTCTCCAAATGTGCCCTCTGCTCCCGCTTCTCCTCTGTCCCCTGGGCCCCAATCCAGCCTTTCTCCTTCACCTTTGCCCCAGACACACCAGGTCCCCAAGTTTGAGCACTGCACCCCCCACGTGTCCCCCTCGCCCCCCCAAACCCTGTGTCCACCCCAAAGGAGAGGATGGAGTTGTTCCTGAGACTTCCTTCAGCTCGCTGTGGCACTTGGTGTTTCTAGGTCCTTTGTAAATCACCATCACACCGGCTACCTGCCTCCTCATCACCACGGGGACACCTCCTCCCCCAGCCGGAGCTGCACCAGCCTCTGCGGCCCTTCCAGCACCTTCCAGCAATGGTGTCCCCCTCCAAATTAGTGTGCTGGCATCCTAACCTGCAGGGGGACAGTGTTAGGAGGAAGGACCTTCAGGGGTGATCAGGTTTCTATGAAGTCCGAACCACCCCCCATGGGATAGTGCCCCTACAGAGGAGGAAGAGAGCTCTCCTGACTCCGTCCCCCTACACCCCAAGGCCCATCAGCCCCACCCATTTTTACTTCTAACCTCCGGACCGCCCCCCATATCCCCGCAGTCCATCTCAGGCCCCAGTCATCTCTGGCCCGGATGTCCCCACGCCCTCCCGCCGGGTCCTTCAACCCCGCTGCCGCCCCTTCGTGCATCCACCCCGTGGCCCCGAGACCTGAGCAAGGGGGCCTGGCCCCACCCTCCTCCAGCGGCACCTCTCCCATTGGGACACGAGGGGACAAGCTCTGGTGCCCCAACCCCACAATCTTCTTCTGATTGACCAGAAGCTGCTTCCGGGGCCCGCATGGGCCTGGTCCCTGGGTCTGCGGTGCTGAGGGGGAAGTGCACGGCCCGCGTGCTCGCGCTCAGAACCACAACAGGCAGCTGTGTGTGGGGACCCGAGCCTGGGCCCGGGGGCAGGGGTGTGTACACGCTGTGTGGCCTTACCTACGCCCCTCTCTGTGACCCACCGGCCCCCTTGGAAGCATCCACAGGAGGGGAGCAGGGCAGGGTCAGCCCAGAGCAGAAGCAGGAGAGCCCTGAGAGCAGCCAGGCCTCTGCCAGCTGCCCTCGGGTGCCAGGACTCCCCCCTGGGGCTCCGGTCCCCACCCCGCCCACACGGCCACCTCCAGGCCCCCACCTGGTGCTGCTCCGGCTCCGGGCCCCACCTGCCCAGGAGGCCTCTTCTGACATCTTGGAGGAGGACAGGGCATTCAGCTTCAGAGGCCAAGAAAAAGCAGAAACACCTGCCTCCCTGTTCTAAGGCCTCCCTGATTTGGACCAGAACCAGGCAGGGACGCCGAGATCCCTAACCGAGATCCCTAACCACCTGCCGCAGGAGCAGTCCTGAGTATCAGGGCCTGGCTGACATCCCTGGGGCCTGCTGGAATGATGGTGTCCTCCCCCTGCTCTGGGGACAAGGGCACACTCCCTTCCCAGGGGCAGGGGTGGGGGGTGGGGCTCTCCTGGCCTGAGGACTCTGGTTGCCACGGAAACGGGGTGCCTGGAAGCCTGCCCTGAGGCAGAGACCCAGAGTCAGGCTCCGCCTCCAGAGCCAGGTGTCCCTGAGCCCAGGCAGGGTCCTGCCCTCCTTCCCCCCTCCCCACGTCAGAGCCCCAGGGCAGAGGAGGTCACCGGGGCTCCTTCTGGAACAGCTTCTTCTGCTCCCCCAGGTCCTGCCAGCAGAGATGGAAAGTGCAGAGCTGTGCTTGGGGCCATCGGGCTGAGACCAGAGCTGCCGGGGCTGCCACCAGGCTGCTGGGGGCGGGCTGGGGCCAAAGACCTGGGCTGGGCCTGGAGGCTGCTCTGTGGGTGGGGTGGGGACCAGAGCCATAGGGGGGAGTCCTGGCACCCGAGGGCAGCTGGCAGAGGCCTGGCTGCTCCCAGGGCTCCCCTGCTTCCGCTCTGGGCTGCCCCTACCCTGCTCCCCTCCTGTGGATGCCTCCAAGGGGGCCAGTGGGTCACGGAGAGGGGCGCAGGTAAGATTCAGGCTTTGGAGGCTGCACACCTGGGTTCGAATCCCCATTCCAGCCCCAGGCCTGGCACAAGCCTCTTCCTGTCCATGGAGCTCTGTCTCCTCATGGGCAGAGTGGGACAAGGAGGCAGAGGCCCGGTGGGTCCAGGGGGTAACGTGGAGCATGAGGACAGTTCCGTGAGGGGCAGGACAGGGCACAGTCCGGGCACCGGCTCTGGGCCAGGCTCCGTGGCTGCAGCTGTCGGCCTCTGCCACCTGGCCCAGCTCCTCCCTGCTGTGTGACTTTAGACAGGTTGCTCACCTCCCTGTTCCTTGATCCAGGAGCAGGGTTCGGGGACAGGAGGACACAGGAGGGGGGAGTGTGGAGGCTGGCGTGCGGTGCTCACACCATCTGACTCCGAGAGGGAGCCCATCCCCGGGACACTCACAAGCCTGGGACGTCGGATGGGAGCAGGGGTGGGTTTAGGGAACTCTGGGGTTAAATGCACATTATGGAGGTGTCACAGGAGCAGCCTCCGCCCTGCTCACCTCTCCCCCCATCTGAGAGCCGGACAGCCACCAGCCCCCCTGTCCTGGGGCCTGAGCCGGGGCTCCTGACCTGCTCTCTGGCCTTGGGTCTTTGCAGGAAGGAGCTCCGCCCTGGGGCACCAGACCCAGGAGGCATGGTGGCCACGGTGACAAGGAGGGTAATCAGCTCAATCAGGCACCGGGCCCTGTGCCAAGAGCTGCCAGGCATCCCCGGGCGCTCTTCGTGGTCCTGCGGTGCACGTGAGGACCCGGGGCTCAGAGAGGGACAGTGCTTCTCCCCAACACGCACAGGAAAGGGCCGAGGCAAAAACCGCCTCATGCCGACCTTAAGGCTCAGTCCTTGAGAAGAGCTGTGAGCCCTGTTCCCAGCACTGTCCTCAGCTCAGCCCCTGTCCCCCACCCCGCGTCACCCAGGCTGACGGATGCCGGCTTCGGCTAGGAAGGTGCCCCTCCCCTGGATGTCTTGTCTCCACGTGGATGGGCTCCTGGGGCCCGGCCAGCTCTCAGAGGAGCCGTGACAAGTCGTCTATACTGAGAACTATGGACAGGGATGTCCTTCCGCCTGGGAGCAGAGCCGCGCTGAAAGCAAGGAAGCACTTGAGGGTGAGGGCAAAGGGCTGCATCTTTGGACCCTGAAACATCAGCAGCAAGGCTGGGCCCTTCCCTGGGCAGGCAGAGGGGGCCAGTCTGGCCATAGACTGGGAGGAGGCCTCCAGACTGGCCGGGGGCAGCAAGGGGGCTGTCGGGCCGGGGGGCGCAGCCGTGAGGACGGACCTCCCCTGGCGTGTCGCTGTGCCTGAGGTTCGGTCCCCGGGGCACCCCCTCCCCAGAAGCCCACTCACCCCCTGGGTCCTTGCGAGCTGTCTGTCTGAGCTCTCTCCGGGACTGCTCCCTAGCACACACACCCTACATCCTCTCTCTCTCTCTTCTGGAAAGCTCTGACAGGTCTGCCCTGCAGTCTCCAGGCTGAGCCACGCAGGGGTCACCAGCCTGAGCGTCGGGCCCCTTCCTTCCCCCCTTTCCCCACAATGAGCAGCCCTTGTCCCTTCCCTGTCCTTCTGTAGACATGCCGCTCTCCCCTCCCCGGCCTGCTTCTCCCCTGCCTGCCCTTGTCCTAGCTCCCTGGCATCTTGCTCTTTATCCCTGGGACTCGCTGTGTTACCCTGATGTCCCCAGGCCCCTCCAGCACAGCCAGGCTACCTCTGAATTTCTCCATCCCCTTGAGCCTGCTCTGCTTTCCTAGTCAGCTCCCAACCTCCATGCCTCTCACTGTCCCCAGCTCCCCACTACCCAAGGCCAAGCAGGTATGGAGGTCCGCTGGGGTCCCTATATCCTATCCCCTTCTGCTCTACCACCTCCACCCTGGGCCAGACCCATCAGCTCCCATCCCAAGAGCAACATGGCCTCATCTCTGTCTCCAGCCCTTAGCCTCCTTTAATCTGGACAGAAGATCTTCCCAAATCAGACCCTGACACTTTTCTCCCTGGAAAGAAGGATCCTCCTTGCAGCCTTTGCTTTGAGGGTAGTACTAATATCTGCCAATAATACCACTGCTCCTTGGCATGACTTATATTATATTATATTATATTATATTATATTATATTATATTATATTATATTATATTATATTCAACAAATATTTATCGAATCCCTGTTATGGCCACGCAGCTCTGGGGATGCAGGGGTGACCCAACCGTCTCAGCCCGCTGCCCTCGCAGAGCACACGTTGCTGTAATGGAGAGACGATGGACAAGGAGGCCATGGATGACAGGCACCACCGGGATGGGTGGGGGTAAGAAGGACAACGAAGCAGGAGGGGGGGTAAAAGTTACGAGGAAGAGTTCACAGACCTAGAGCTGCTGGGGGAAGGCCTCAGTGACAAGTCGGCATTTGAGCGGTGCCTTTAAGCATGTGGAGGGACGAGCCACGTGGAGACCCTGGGAAGAACATTCCTGGCCAAGAGTACCACAGGTGCAAAGGCCCTGAGGGAGAACAGACGTGGTTTGTCTGAGGACTGGTAGCAAGCGCCTCCCTCTGACCCTGATGGGGACTCTGCGACTCTGCGATGGCTCATGTGATGTGCCATCTTGCCTGGGCGAAGGCGCACCCAGAGAGCTGGAAACAGTGTTTCTGCGTGCCTCTGCGAGGGTGTTTCCTGAATAGATTAGCATTTGAATTAGTTGACTGAATGCAGAAGATTGGCCTTTCCAGCGTGAGTGGGCATCAAGCAATCCACTGTGGGTCCACACAGAACGAAAGGCAGAGGAAGGAGGAATTTTCTTCCGGCTTGAGCTGGGCCATCCATCTTCCCCCACCCCCTGGGACACGGACATCACTGGTTCATTGGTCTTCAGACTCAGACCAGATCACCGCTGGCCTCCTGGTTTCAGGCCTCCAGGATCCTACTGGAGCTACGCCCCTGCTTCCCTGGGCCTCCCGCTTGCAGATGACAGCTGATGGGACTTCTCAGCCTCCATAGTGGTAGGAACCAGTCCCTCATGGTAAAGCCTATTGGTTCCATTTCTTTGGAGGACCCTGCCTCGGGCAGCCTCCTTGTCCGGCTCCCCTCTGGCCACCCCCCTCACCCAACAGCCAGCCCTACACCTTCCCCTGCCTCCCACCACCAAATAGGCCAGTGCCTAGGTCACTGCTCTGTGACCGGTGCTGTTCCTTCTTCAGAGAGGCTTTTCCACACCCTCCCCGCACTTCTGCTTACGCTTCAAGCTCCCCATGAATATTCATCACCCTCATCCAGACAGGACCAGAGCTTCCTGTGTGCCCTCAAAATCCCCTGTGCTTCCTCTGTCAGGCAGGCCTCAAATTTTTCAGTCAGAGCTCCTCCTCAAGCCTGCCGGGCCCACCTCAGGGCCTTTGCACTTGCAGCATCCTCTCCTGAAAGCCTCAGACATCTGCACGACTCATGCCTTTATTTCCCTCAGGTCCCCACTCAAGTGTCACCTCCTCCGAGAGGTCCCCCGGACCCTCCAGCCCTCTTCACTCTCTTCCTACTTTCTTTTCCTCCAGAGCACATACCACGACCTGTCTGAAAGTGACAGACTCACTTGCTTGTCTATTGTCTGTCTCCCCAAGAGACAGTGGGCTCCAGGGGGCAGTGATTTATTTGTTACGTTCATGACTGTACCCCAGGGGCTAGAACAGTGCCCGCGCACGGGGATCAATATACAGGTGGGTTGAGAAATGAATGAACCAGTGGCGTCAATCACACGGTGCCGTGAGAGCCTCTCGCTGCCCCCACCCCGGTGCGCTGCCCCACCGCTCTGTGGGCTTGGCTGGGACAGGGTCCCAGCAACACGTCTGTATGCCAACCCCAGGGTGGGTCCGAGCGCATTATAACACCAGCAAGTGTTTCCCCGGGAGGGAGGCAGCTGATGGATGGATGGACAGGGTGTCACTGAGAGCCCGGGGTTTAAAAATAAACCTGCTCTTAGCGTTCTCATGTGTCATTCGTAACTTCCCATAAAAGCCCTCGGCAGAACAGATCTCAGTCACTTGAGGGGGATATTCAGGCTCAGGAAACAGAAAGCTTATAAGTAAATACAGTAAATCACATGAACCCACTGGACACAGAACCCCTCTTGCCCTAGAACTGCAGGCAGAGCACAGAGAGAGCTGGGTGCGGGTTTGTCTGTGCTTCTGCCGAGAGGCTCCGGGACCACTGAGGGCCGGGGCATGGGGGGGGGTGCCCAGGGTCACAGCCGTGGGGGCCTGGGAGCAGGTGGCCCTCCACGTTAGCTCTGCGCCTCCCCTCCACCTGCCTGGGGATGTGTGAGGAAGAGCCAGGCGGGGCTTTGGGGGAGGCGGCTGAGCCCACACCTGTGCTCTGCTGCAGAGCTGACAGGTGACAAAGAGGGAGGAAGAGAACAAGGAGAGCAATCCTCCCCCCCATCCGGAGTCCTCCCTCCAGCCAGGCCCCCCCACAGCCTCCCCGGGAGCCTCTGGGGGCAGACTGCGCTCTTCCCATCATATGGCCTTAGCCCACAGCTGGGGTGGGGGTCCCCCCACTCTGCTCTGGCCCTTCTCCCCTTCTCTGCCCTCTCTCCCTCCCTGAGGCATAGCTGCTGTCCCCGGATGGAGTCCTCGCAGTGGGCGGGTCTCTAGCTGGACTCCACCCCCCTTCCCTGTTCTCTCTCAGAGGCCAGGCTGCCTTTAGCCTTTTCTCCTGGGGTACAGCCCAGGACCCACACACCCCCTCGTGCCACACCGGCCTCCTGCACCCCCACCTGCTCCTCATCCAGCCTTCTCACTTGAGAAATGGTGGCTCCATCCACCCAGCCCCTCAGTCCTGGGTGTCAGCCAACAAATCCGTCACCCCCACACCTACCCATCCCCAAGGGGGAGTAATTCTACCCTTGGGACACCTCCTGGATCCGCCCACTGCCATCCAACCTCCCGTGAGCTCCTGTCCGGACGTCCCCCTTCCTGGCCTCCCTGGCCTCTTGCTACTACTCTGACCTCCATGGAGAATCTGGGGAGCAGAAATCACATCAAGTCATCCTTTGCCTAAAACCCTCAAGGCTGCTCAGGACACCTGGAGCAAAGCAAGCCTCCTCACCAAGGCTCTTCCCCTTCCTCGTGCTCCCTCCTCATCTCTCTGCCCCAGCTCCCTTCTTCATTCTTTTGACATACCCCAGGACCTTTGCACATGCTACTGGTGCTTCCTTGATCACACTGCTCCCCACTCTTTAGGTAACCAGTTCCTTTAGGTCTTGGCTGAAATGTTGGCCCCCGATTCCCTTGAGTTAGTCCCTCTCATTATCCTCCAATGTCATCTCCTGTACACGGCATGCTTGGCCCCAACTGGAGGTCGAGCTACCTGAGTGACTTCTCCTCGAAGAGCCACATTCCTCTCCTGAGAGTGAGCCCAGGAGTGTGGGCACCTGTCTGATGTCTGTATTTCTTCTCCCTGCCCCCAGCATGTGCCTGTCACCTAGTAGGTGCTCAGCAAATGATCTGGATGGATCCGTGGGACCCTAAGAATGGAAAAGGAATAAAGAATAAGTATCCTATGTCCCTTAAATAGAACGGAAATAACTCAAAGTGTTGTTAATTGGTGTATTCAGTGTGTGCGGGGGGAGGGGAGGTAGACTTGTTTTTAATTATTTTTTTATTTATTTTATTTTTGTAACTCACACTGCCTAATCAGAGCTGGTAATTACAAGTCGTGTTTCTGGTCTGTGCCTCCTTGACTCGGGCCCGAGGGCAGGAGCCATTTCATATTTAAGCAGTATTAGTTCTGCGGTGTTCTCAGGGGAGCGGGCGCGTGCTTGAGTGTGGAGTGTAATTCTCAGCAATGCTAATTAGATCAGGAAAACAGCCTGGGCTCCAGGCAGGGCCGCTGGCATGGAGGTGAAGGGTTTCCCTCTAACAAGCCCGAGAGGCCAGCCCCGCCTGCTGCACCCCGCCCCACTCTCATCCTCGCTGCCCCCAGCCAGGACCCGAGGGGAAAGCAGAGCCCCAGGTCCCTCTTGGGCTCCATCTGCCAGACCTCCCCCAGAAGCCGGGACAACCAGTGCCATTGGGGGGGGGCGGGGGAGACACCCGTCCATTATCATCTCACATCTTCTGGGGGCTTCCTGGATCCTAGGTCCTCCCCTAGGACAGTAGCAGTAGGTGGAGAGGGACAGTGAGGGGTACCTCCAGACAGCCAGCTTCCTCCTGCCTCCTGCAAGGCATGGGTCTTTCCTTAGGAACCCTGGATCGCGTCTGCTCACTTCCCCCAGCCTAGTTCCCCCCCACCCCTACCCCAGGTCATCAGCATCCCTGTCACTTGCCAGGTTCCAGAGAGTGCTGTGTCCTGGACAATTTGCATATCCGATCAAAACCCTGATGGAAAGCTCCCGAGGCAGCATCATTGGGCCCAGCTTGCAGACGAAAACCGAGGCTTACAGAGATGGGGCTCTGGCCAAGCTTCCACAGGAGAAAGTACTCAGCTAAACACCCTGCTGGTTAGAACACGAGCCGTGGGAGCTCACAGATCTGGGGTTGAGTCCTGGTTCCACTGCTCGCCTTGGGCCCATTTTCTTGGCACCCCTGGGCACCAATCTCCTTCTCTGACTCATCTCGTCTGGGTCTCCCCAGCAGTGCCACCAGGTGGTGCTTGGACCTTGTGTCCATTTCGCAGATGTAGCAATGGAGGCTCAGGGAGGGGAAAGCCGCGTCCGCATCTGTGCAGTTAGAAGGCAGTGCTGGGACCTGGCTGGGTCTGGGTGGACCCGTCTTCCCGCTGCCATCCCCCAACGACGCTGTGGTCAGTCCAGGCCCCCATCCAGAGCTCTGGGCGGTGGCCAGATGGAGGTGGCAGAAAGCCCACCCAGGAAGGGACGGCAGCATCCCCCTCACTCCCAGTGCTGCTCTTTAGCACAAGGGAGCACTTCCTCCGCCCCAGCTGAGCCACATGGCCTTCTTGGCACTTTCTAGGCTTTGCTGTGCTCCATATAACTCCAGGCTGGCACGACCACTCTCCCCATTTTACAGGTGGAGAAACTGAGGCCTGAGGCCCCAGGTCAGGTCCTCCAGAAAGTGATATTAATGCCAAAGTCCATGCCCTAACCTCTTCCCTCTGGGCACAGGGGCAGCGCTAAGTGAGAACTTGGCAGGGACTCTGTCAGTCCATCCCCAGCCTGAGCCCCGAGTACTGAGTACTGAGTACTTGCCCGCATTCTCAGCCCCATTACCCTGAGGAGAAACCCGAGCTTAGAGGCAAAGCCAGGATGCAGCCGGTTAGTAGGGAAGTCAGGCCCGTCGGGGGCCCACGAACCTCTGTGCTGGCCCACCTCTGTCCCCCTGGCTCTGTCCCCTCTCACCTCCCACCACCTGACCCCTCAGTCCTGTGTTCCTCAAAGCTTCTTCTCCTTCTCTTCTCGGTCTACTCTCCCTCAGGACAATCCTGTTGGCACACATGACGTCAGCTACCACCTCCGGGGCCGAGGGCCCCACACCGCCATCTCCAGGGCCGTGGATGGAGGGTTGGGGACAGCTCTGTCACTTACAAACTGTGAGGCCTTGGGCAGGTCGTGTCCCCTCCTTGAGCCTGCTTCCTCACCTATAGACAGGAGGAGATGATATGGTCCTCTCCAAAAGGACTCCTGTGATCAAATAAGGTCACAGATGCGGCTCTGACCAAAGGCCTGGCACATAGGAGGTGCTCAGGACAGGCTTGTCTCTTTTCTTCCCGGGAGATCCCCAAACTGACAGTCCTTCACTGAACCTTCTGCCAATCCCTCTGGGTCCCCGGAGGAAGGAAGGGGCTTCTGTTAGATGGGACAGTCAGGGGAAGAGGAGATCCTTCTGGGGAGGTGACATTTGATGAAGTCGGGGAGTGAAATACATGGATATCCACAGAAAGGACCTTCCAGGTGAAGGGAACAGCTAGTGCAAAGGCCCTGCGGTGGGCGTGGGCTTGGAGTGTTCACGGGGAACTGGGGAGGCCAGTGTGGCTGGGCGGAATGAGTGAGGGGGAGCGTGGTATGAAATGGGGGTGGAAGGGCCTGGTGGGTCCTGGGACATTAGCTTTGAGGGATGCAGAGAGGTGATGGTAGGGGATGTCACACCCTAGGGGTCAGAGAGACAGTGACTGGGGACACCCAAACCCAGGTCCGACCAGCCCAGCTGCTGCTGGAATGTCCATCCCCTGCAGAGTGGCCCCACCTGCTCCCCAAACTCTCCCCTCGGCACCATCCCGGCCCACTGGGAGAGGGGACAAAGGGGGTCTCACTGGGGGAGAGTGTCATTCTCATCCACCTGGCTCCTAGCAGGGCTTCATTCCTGCAACATCTTTGGAGGGTAGAAAATCCTGGCCCCTTGGGAGAGGGGTCCTGTGATGCCCTGTGAGAAGTGCTGAGGGGAGGGCGCCTGGGTGGCTCAGTGGGTTAAAGCCACTGCCTTCAGCTCAGGTCATGATCCCAGGGTCCTGGGATGGAGGCCCACATCGGGCTCTCTGCTCAGCGGGAAGCCTGCTTTCTCCTCTCTCCTCTCTCTCTGCCTGCCTCTCTGCCTACTTGTAATCTCTCTCTCTGTGTCAAATAAATTAAAAAAAAAAATCTTTAAAAAATAAAAAAAAAAAGTGCTGAGGGGAGGGGCCAGGGGAAGCCCCTCCCTGCCTGCAGGCAATCCCCTGGGCTCTCCCGGGCATGCTGGCTCTGCCCAACAGCCTTCCTCCCTTCCCCTCCCTTCCCCTCCTTTCTTCTCTCTCCCTAGCTCTGTCTCTGTGTTCCTTCCTCCCCTGCTTCTTTGTTTCAGTAAACATTAATTCTGCTCTGTGTTTGACGCTGGGCTCGAGCGTGCGGCGTGAAGAACTGTGGGCATGTGACATCCAACCCCTGGAGCTTCCGGTCCAGCGGTGCCCTGGTCAGGGCAGAGACCTAGAGCAGAGCATCACTGACTGCACCAGGGGTGGGGGTGGGGGGCTAGCAGCCAGGGACCCACCTGCCTGAGCGGGGCGGGGGCCCGCCCGGAGCCTTTCTTCCATCAGACTCTCTTCCGGGCACAGTGCCAGGGCCCAAGAGCTCTTAAGGGCCTGTGAAAATGTTGAAGGCCCAGGAAAACAATTTATTTGGCTTCAAATAAAAAAGGAAAGCTGCAAAGTTGAAATTGATAAATGTTTAATCAAATGTCTACAAAGCATATTATCACTGTTCAACCAACCACTCCAACTCAGCTTTTGCATAGTTACGTATAATTTGTATTTAGTGTGCGATGTTGGGACACTTTAATATGTTTGATCTAATGGGGGAAGGAGTTTCTAAAAGCAAGAAGGTCCGGGGCTGGAAAGGTCTTAAGAGAACAATAGCGGAGGCCTCTTGGAGGCGGGGCATGGGTCCTGAAAGCTGCAGAGGCTTCTCCGGCAGAGGGAAGGGCAGTCTTGGCAGGAGAACAGCATGTGCAAAGGACCATTGCCTGCAAAGGACTCTGCCTGCAGCAGAAACTGGGGTGGGGGCGGGGAGGGGGAAGCACAGGTGTGCTCTTCTTGAGCCCCTGTCCTCCTGGCACCTTCCTCCCCATCTCTGAGGCCCAGCTCTACCGTTATCCTCACACAGCTGGGCCAGCATAGCGGCCCCAAGCCTTCTGGGTCTCTCCACTGACCACTCCGGCCTGGCTCTGGCTGCCTGGTCCTGGGAGCCCAGGTCTCCTCACAGGGCTGCACCCCTGCTCTACTCATGAGGGGGCACAGATGTAGAGAGAAAGGGAGGGGAACCCGAACTCCTCCAGAGGCATAGACTCTAAACTCGCTTCTTGGGTCATTTGTGGAGATAAAGCCATACATTGTCTCTTCTCCCCAGCCCAGAGCTTCAGTTCAAACCTCCCTCTGTCCGTTTAAGAGAAAATAATGCAACGACAAGCCCAGTTCGGGGCTGACATCCATTCTCTGCCCAGCTCAGAACACCTCTAGGCTGGAGCCTTGAAAGTCCCCTTCTCCCTGGGCTTCCAGAGAGAAGGCCTGGCTCTCCTGGGGCTGGGGGCTCCATGTAGTACCATCCCCCCCACCTCGTCAATGCAGACCCACCAGAGCCTCCACGGGGGACAGCGGCAGGGGCAGCGTGCTTCCTGTCTTCCAGAAAGGCCACACTCGCTGGGCAGGGGGTGGAAGGGAGACAGGGTGGCCAGCTCAAGGAGCTTGCTGCCGCCGGGGAAGGGGCCACCTTCGCTCCGCCCCCAGCCAGCCTGTCGGCTGCTGAGTCCAGAGTCCACCATCACTTTGGGTGAAATGCCTTTTCCTGGCTCTTGGGTTTTCCTCCCCAAATGCGAGTTCTCTCTGAGTCTGGGGGGAATGGGTGACTGCTTTTCCTTTGGGAGGCAGAATGCCAGAGCCATGAGCTCAGGAGCTGTGGTGGTGGGGTTAGGGGGT
>LNAC01000035.1:3816242-3861165 GCA_002007465.1 Ailurus styani | reverse complement strand
GGGGGTGGGGGGTGCTCAGGGAGTACTGGGGAAGTAGGAAAAGCAAGTCCTGGACCCAGGAGGCTCTGTCGCCTCTTCGGAGCAACGTTACACAGGTTAGCTCACCTCTCTGGACCCGTTTCCCCCACCCTTCCCTATGTCACTGTGTGGCCCTAAAAACTGCTCCCTCACTAGGGGGCAGGTGTCTGAGACCGTGCCTGGCAGACAGGAAGCAGCCCATAGAATGAGAGACTGTAAGAATAACAGGAATAGTAATTATAGCCATTCTGTTCCTTATCGTTAGTCATTTATATCAGTACTGCCTGTAGATTCAGGGCCAACCGGAGGGCCGCAAAAGGCCTTCCCAGTCTGACCCAGCCGTCTCCTCTCCCTGCAGTCACACAAAACTCCCCTCCTCCTGCGTTTTCCGGCCCCCATGCCTGCAGGCTTGCTGTTCCCCCTGCCTGGAAGGCCTGCCCGTCATCTTCCCCCAGCAAACTGTGACTCTGCCCTGATGAATCAGCTCAGCCGCCACCTCCTCCGTGAAGCCAGTTCAGACCTCCCCTCCCCGCCCCCCCCCCTCCCGGGCTGCCAGCACCTTCTCTCGGGTCCCACAGTAACTGACACATTCCTGTCCAACCACTCACCCAGCACTACGACCATCGCTTACATACATAACCCCACCCCCGGGACGGGGACTTCGGCCACTGTCTTTCCTTCTCTGCGTCCCTGGTCCCAGAGCTGCTGGGGCACCGCATGGGTGATGACCAGTGATCACTGAGCAGATAAACAAGGCACGGTGCCCGGTCTAGGTCCTGAGTGGCCCGCCCCGACCGCCCCTGTCTGAGCCTCGGTCTCCCCGTCTGTGACGTGGGTGACATGGGTGTGCTGCCCCTCGGCGCCACCGCCCCGGAAGCGCAGGAAACGCTGGCGTCCTCAGGCCCGCGGCCCGGCCGCCTGTGCAGGGGGTGCAAGGCAAGGCATTCTCTCCTTAATTAGGCTCATCGGTTCTGGCGCCTGGTCTTTGGGGAGAGGAGCCCGGCGGGTAACGAGGGTTGTCAGGGGGGACGGAGACGGGGCTGCAGACGACGCCAGCGTCGCTCNGGAGAAGAGGGAGAGAGGGGCGGGGAGTCCAGAGGAGGGAAGGAGAGAAAATGCCAGGGAGGGAAGGGGAGGGAAGGGGAGGATGGGGGAGAAGGGGCTTCTTCCAGGTCAGGGGCTGGAGGAGCCAGATCCTCCTGGAACTCGGCCCCCCACAGGCCCCCACGTCTACAGAGCAGTCACTCTGTCCCTTAACGCCCCTCCATCCGTCCAGGGCTCCCCAGGGGCGTCAGGGTGAAGCCAGGACAGCACAGCCCAGCTCACCCATCCTCTGTGATCTGACCCCAGGGCACCCTCAGCCTCCTCTTTCTCCACCTTCCCACCCCCCGCCCCAGCCAGGCAGAGCTGCCTGCCACTTCCAAGGGGACCGGATCTCCCTCTCTGCCAGACTCTCCGGGTGCCAGGTTGCTGCTGTCAGTGCTAGTCTTCTCCCCCATTTACCCCTCCTCTTGGCTCCCTTTGGGTCTCAGCAACATCACCTCCTCCCCGAGGTCCTCCCTGACACCACTGTCCAGGGTCTCGTTTTACCCTCAGCTCCCTGGCCCTCCGGCCTCTCCCCCATCCGGACGCCGACCGCTCTGAGTTGTGATGGATTCCTCTGTTTCCCCAGCCAGATAGGGGCTCCCTGAGGGCGGGGACATGGCTTGTCCCCCTTGGCATCCCCGGGGTCAGCCCAGAAGCTGAACAGACACAGTGGGCAGCAGAGGGTGCCTGTGGGATGCGTGAATGATCCAAGGAGGGGCTGGTTGTGGGAGCAAAGGAAGAGAGACGGGGAGTAGGGGAAAGAGCACAAGGCAGGGAGGAGAGGGATTGAGAGCGAGGCGCTGAGGAACCCAGGCCCCAGGTGTGCAGGGACCCTCGGGGCCTCAGCACTGCCAGGCAGTGATCTCCCTCCTGATCAGGGTCAGCTGGCTGCCTGGGTGTGGACCCCTGACCATCGGGGGGTTCTTGCTGGAGTACAGATAACTGAACCCGCTCAGCTGCAGGACAGAGGGGGTTAGTAGGACTCAAGTGTCTCGGATGGCCAGAGTCAAAGAATGCAGCTGGAACTACTGAGGCACCAGGAACTGGACCAGGGACAGGGTCACCCAGGGTCAGAAGGCAGGCTCTCTCTTGCACTCTCTCTCTCTCTCTTACTGGCTCTCTCACTTTCTTTCCCCGGCTCTCTCTCACTTTCTCTCTCCATAGGACTTGCATTCCCCCCTCTTCAGTATCTGGCAGACTGGAGCTTTATTCACCATCACCTCAAATGACCAAGGGACCCAACTCACCCCTTTTAGTCTCAGCTTCACATCTGCAGGACAGATGCTCTGACTGTCCCAGCTGGAGCGGGTGTCCGCCCCTGATTCAGTCGCTGCGGGGAGGGGAGTGGGAAACAGGTCAGGGTCTCAAAGCCCCAACAAGGCCCCTGGGGGAGGGGGCAGGGAACACCACTGGTGTCCTCACCGTGACCTCTGTTGGGTGTCAGGTGTGTAGGACCTGCCCTTTGGCTGATACTCGGAAGACTCCTTAACATCCTAGTCAAGCATCACCCACCAGTGCTTGGATTCCCATTTTACAGATGGGAGATCTGAGGTTCACTGCTCTGTGCTCTTTCCATCCCCCATGCTCCCAGATTTTGTTTCTTCCTCTGTCTATATCCTATTGGGTTTCCTTGGTCCAGCCTTCTGTCTTCTCTGGGCCTCAATTTCCCACTCTGTGAAGTGGGGGCAGACAGAGAGAGCGACCAGGCCCCTCTTAGCTCGGACCCTTGGGAGTCACTTTGCTCCGTCCGGAAGCACCAGCAGTCTGCAAACTCGTGATCTGTGCCCTTTCCTCCCCATGATTTGTGTGCTGTTTGGGGCCCTTGGGGGAGACCTGGAGTAAACGTTAATAACGCAGCATTGCCTTCATGTCTGAGAAAGCAGATGAATCATTTTCTGCTTTCCTCCTGAGCTCAGGATTGTAGCTGAGAATACACTGGATCTTTGGAGCAGTTGCCAAGAGACCTGGATTGATGGGGGTCTCTTACCAGGGCAGCTGCCCCCTTCCTGCCTCGGGGGCCTGGACACCCCCTTCCCCAAAGCCAGAGCCTGTACCAGAAGCTTGGAGTCTGGTTCCGGTTCTGCCACGTCCTCAGTGTGTGGCTCCTGCTGCCTTCTCTGGTAGGTGGCCGTGTCTATCCTGCAGGGATGGGGAAGCCGGGGTGTAGAGGGCTGGTTCTTGCCCCACTGAGCCCTGCTGGGACTCTCCTTCCCTGAACTCATGCTGGTCGCCTGTGGCAGTACCTCTGCGATCCCACCCCCTGTTGAGGGCAGGGCCATTCCAGGTCTCGGTCAGCTTCTCCACGGCTGACACAAGGCCCGGTGCTTTTGAGAGCATTTGTCCAGCTCACGGAGACCCACTTCCCAGCCCTCTCGCCCTCCAGGGAGCCTCCTAGAAGCCACATGTGTGGTTCTAGCCAGAGCAGGTGAGACCAAAGTAGAAAAGCAGAAAACGGATCCAAGTTGGGCCAGGCGGGTTCTCTCTCCTAGGAATCTGGGTGTGGGGCTGAGGGACTCTGGTTCCATGTGGAGTGTTCTCTCCAGGGGAGACGTCTGTGCTCAGGAGCTGTGGGCCACCATCTTCCATTTGACGGGACAGCAAAGCAAGGGTACTGCTCCATCCTTCGGCCTCTTTCTTTCTGAGGGCATGCTCCCCCCTCATCCTGGGATTCTAGGAGGTGTCCCTGTGGCATTATCCTAGCTCCCCTGGTCTGCTGAAGCCAGCTTGAGTCGATTCCTGCTGCAGCTGACAGAGCGCCGGACAGTCCACGCGAGGCCTGGCCCCGTCTGGTGGGACTCCACCTCTTTGCTCCATTACTGCCCTTGGCCTCCGGATCATCCAGGTGGGTGTCTCCAGTCTCGATTTCACAGGTAGCAACGCTGACTCTGAGTGGGCTCAGACCATTAGTCTAGGGTCACCAGAACAGAGTCGGGTTTTTCCCACAGCCCTGGCAGTGTTCCTTCCCCCCGATCTACACAGGCCACCTGGGTTGGGAACCGGGGGTCCAGGTGCACTTGCTGGGGCCACTCCTGCCAGAACTCACAGCCCCTGGGAGAGCGCCCACTGTACCAGTGGGGAGTGGGAACTTCGTCCCCAGGACAGCCCTGCAGTAACCCGTTTTGGAGCGTGGGGACAGCTGATCCGAGGGGCGCCCACCGTCTCTCTCCCAACAGGACAGGACTCTTGTGGTCTGGCTGTCTAGTCCGAGATACAGGTGATCAGGGATAATTGAGAACTCAGAGCCACGCAGGTCAGGCCACAGATGACTGGCTGGTGGCTGCAGCCCGTGCCCAGTGCAGTGACAAAGTGCCGTTCCAGTTTGGTCCTCCAGATGGGCCAGTGGATTATTTCCAGGGCCATGGCTCCCGCTCAGACTTGACACCCCGCCCCACTGGCCTGCCAGGCACTGAGGGTAATAGACCACCCCTCTGCCACCCTGGGGGACAGTGACCCCTGTACTCTGAGATAGAGCTATTGACAATGAGGGCACAAGGGGACAGGGGCCCCTCTCAGCCTGTCCTGCTGACACGGTCAGACTGTGGGCAGCAGCTTTCTCCACAGGACCTGAAGGCTACCTTCAAAGTCAAGGGCAGAAGCAATGGAGACCATCGTCCCCAAACCCCTTCCAGAAACTGCTGAAGGAAAGCAGTCGAGACCAGCCAGAAAGTGGTAGAGACCAGCAGTAGAGATCACGCAGCAAGCTTAGGACTTGACAGTGTGTCATGAAGTGGATAGAGTCCTCAAAAGCCACAGTGGGCATTATGGGAAGCTCTGGGTACAAGGCTAAGTCAGGTGGGCGTGGCCTCCATCCCCACAGCATTCATGGTGTAAGACGGGAGAGAAGCCACTCATTTTCGGTGAACCGTGGCTTGTGTACCATGAGGACTGAACTGTTTTGGAGTCAGAAGGTGTGCGTTAGCACGTGCTTGAGTCTGCACACACCCCAGGGTGGGTGTGTTGCCGGCAGGAGGAGCGACACGTGCAGGCTGACGGGTCTTTGAGGGCCTGGAGCACGGTGAGGTGAGGACGGCTGGGGGGCTGGGTCACTGAGGCCCAGAGGGGCACACAAGGCCATGAGAGGTTCTCGACTCACATTCAGGACCCTCTGACTCTAACTCCAGCTTCGATCCCTCCCTGGGGGTGGCTGTTTCTGCATGGTGGGCCCCTCACCAAACCCAAGAAGGACAACATAGGTTAGACATTTGGGTTGCCGAGGGCCCCAGAGTAAATGAGGAGGAAAATAAGGCAGCATTTGAACACTGGTTCAACATTCGCTGTGTGCAAAGCTCTATTTACACTTGTCCCTTCATTTGGTCTTGAGCACTGTCCCCATTGCGCAGATGAAGGGACTGAGGTGCGGGAGGGGCCTAAGGCTTCCTAACTGGTGGAGGCAGAAAACAGATCTGAGTCTACATCCGTCTAATTCCCAAACAGCATCCCCCCCCACCCCTGCCCCTTCCCTGGACTGCCAGGCAGTCTTTTAAGTACGGTGGGCTAGGATGAGGTTTCCCCCACGATGTGAGTTTTAATCTGGTTTTGGGAAGCAGCAAGGAACAGGAATCAGATGGCAGGGGAGGTGGGGGAGAGGGAAAGCAGGGTGTAGGACCTGGGGCAGGGAGGCTGGGCAGGTGGGATCAGCTAGTCCGTGTAAACTAGAGCAGCTGCATTTACTTGAGCACCTACTATGCACCCGGAATTTGCTAGCATCTGAGATGTGTCATCTCGTTTACTCCATAGATGAGCTGGGCTGTAGCACTCTCACAGCTCCTTAGTGGTAAAGTCGGGGCCACACCCAGGTCTGCTGGAATAGAACCCAAGGGCTCGCTGCCACATCCCCCATGGCACTTCGGCTGCCCAAATATCTCCCTGACCGTGTGACCTGCGACAAGTTGCTTACCTTCTCTGTGCCTCTGTTTCTTCATCTGTAAAACAGTGATGACAATACCTATTAAGCATGAAGAAGGCACTTTCATTCATTAGAATTCTTCTTAGGAAGAGTGAAATATTTGTCTAAAAAAGGAAATCCACATGGTGACCAAAACCAATACCTCAAGGATATGGAGCCAGCTGGTGCCGAGACATTCTAGAAGGAAGAGGGCAAAGGGTGTCTGCACGAGATAAGGAGGTCTGCTTCTTTCAGAGAAAGGAGGTGTGGACTAAGGGGAAAACAGCCAGTGAGGTCCTGTAGTCTCCCCGCAGATTTGCAACAAAGTTGGCAAATTCAGAAATGCTGGATGTGGGTGGATATTTTAGATACCAGTGATGGGGCTGAGCCTTGCACTTGAAATATCTCAGAATGAAAGAGACCCAGCCAGGTAGACAGAGAAGCCCAAATGCTGGAGGAGTCCTGGGACTTGGGACCACCAGTGGCCACAGACTCTCAGGGACCAGGCATACTCGGTCCTCCCAGGGAAAGGGCACCCCAGCTGGCACCTGGTTCTCCTGACCTTGGTAGTCACAGCCACGTGCTTGCCATCCCCTACCCCTCCTGAAGTCATGTTCCTGCCTCGTCGCATGTCAACTCCCCAGGATTCCAACCTCTGCTGCCCTACGTCCCTTCCTGTTGCCTTCACGCTGTCATCTTCATCACCTTTACAAAGTGAGCTCTGACCTCCCCCTGAAAAATAAAACAAGGCAAAGCAAAGCGACCAAGCCCTCCCCTAGCCCCAGCGCCCCCGGGTCCCTGCAGCACTGCCCTCCCTCGCTCGCTTCGAGCAAGTTGACTGCTCCGCTTTCTCCAGCCCTGACCTGGAGCCTTTCATGCTGCACCTGCCACCGCTCCCTGACTTGTCAAGGTCACCAGGAACCTCCAAGGAACCACCTCTTTAACCCACTGAGCCATCCAGGCACCCTCCACGGAACCACCTCTTATGACCGCGTCTTCGCCTAGAGGTACATGCCACAGGGACCCACACCCCCTCCTTCTGGAAACACTGTGATTCCGTGACACTGCCTGCCTTCCTTCCCATCTGCCTGGCTCACCTGCCTCAGTCTCCCTCAGTGAACCCTCTGCCCTGGCCCTCAGGGCTCAGTCCAGATTTCCCTGATGGGGAGACCCCTCTTTCCTCTGCTGAGCCCATCAGTTCCAGAGGCTATTTTTAACAGCTTCATGGATATATAGTTGACATATAATAAACTGAACATATTTAACGTGACATATTTAAAGACATAATTAAAATGATAATTTGATAAGTTTTGACATCTGTATACATTCAGGAAAGCATCACTACAATCAAGATAATGAAGATATCCATCATCCCCCAAATTTCCCTCCTGCTTCTTTGTCATGTCCCTCGAAAGCCTCTTCCCTCTCCCCAGGCAGCCACGGATCTGCTTTCTGTCACTACGAGTTAGCTTACATTTTCTAGAACGTGATGTCAATGGAATCAAAGGGGATATTCTCTCTTTTTTGCCCGGTTTCTTTCACTTAGCACAATTCTTTTTAGATTCATTCACTTTCATGGGTGTGTCAAGACTTTATTCATTTTTATAATGGAGTAGTATTCTATTGCTTGGATATACAACTCAACTCATCTGTCCGTTTTTCCATTGATGGACATTTGGGTTGTTTTCTGTTTTGAGATATTATAAATAAAACAGCTATGAACATTCACGTACAAGTCTTTGTGTGGACATATGTTTTTACTTCTCTTGGGTAAATACCTAGGAGGTGCATATCTAGGTCTTATGCTATGGGTAAGTTTTACTTAAAAACAAACAAGACAAAACAAAACAAAACAAAACAAACAAAAAAACACATGCCTGCTTCTTTTCCCAAGTGACTGTTACACTCTCTTCAGCAGTGAAGGAAAATTCCAGTTCCTCCCCAGGCTCACCAACACTTGCTCTGGTCAGTCTTTCCGGTGTCAAGTGAGTGGTATCGGGATCTCACTGGGGTTTTATCATGCACGACCCTAACCCGTCGACTATGCCAAGCATATTTCATGTGCTCATTTCTGCATATGTCCTTTAGTGGAGTGTCTCTTCAAATCTTTTGTCTATTTTTTTAATCGAGCTGTTTATTTTCTTATTATTTAGTTACCCGAGTTCTCCAACTATATTGCATAGGACTGATTTTTGTATTTGCAAATATTTTCTCTGGCTTGTCTTTTCATTCCCCACCAGTGTCTTTTGAAGAAGAGACCTTTTTACATTTTTTCTGAAGTCCAGTGTGATCAGTCTGTTCTTTTATGGATTGTGTTTTTGGCATCCTATCTAAGAAGTTCTTCGCCTGAGCCCAGGTCACAAAGATTTTCTCCTATGATTTCCTCCAGAAGTTTGTAGTTTTAGGTTTTAGGTTTAGATTTATAGTTCATTTGAAGTTAAGTTTTGGAGTTGGATCAAATTTCAAAATTTTTGCCTCTAGATTTCCAATTATTACAGCACTATTTGTTGAAAATATGATCTCTCCCCTACTGCACTAGCTTTGTTCTGTTGTCAAAAATCAGGTGTCCAGAATATGTTGAGTCTGCTCCTGGGTTCTATTCTATCCCATTGGTCTATTTAGCTGTCATAATGTCAACCTTACACTTTCTTGATTTTAATGGCTTTCTAGTAATTCTTGAAATCAGGAAAGGTTAGCCTTCCGTCTGTGTCCATTTTCTTTAGATTTCTCTTGGCTCCCTATGCCTTCTGAACTTTCCTATGAATTTGAGAATCAGAATGTAAACCTTTACAGGAGAAAGGATTCTGGGGTGTTGATTGGGACTGTGTTTCCCCTAAAGATCAATGTGGAGAGAATGAACCTCTTAGCAGCAGTGAAACTTCTGAGTCATGCACATGGTCTGAGACTGCATTTCTCCTGTGTTTCATGCCTCTCGGCCATGGTTTATAGCTCATGGGGTATTGGTCATACACATCTTTTGCCAGACTTATTCCCAAGTACTTTATATTGTTTGATGCTATTGTAAAGGGTATTATTTCATTAATTTCAATTTTGATTATTCATTGCTAGAATATAGAATTTTTGTACATTAACTTTGTATCATGCGACCTAAACACACTATTTCTAGTAGTTTTTTTATAGATTCCATCAGATTTTCTATATAGATGATTATACGACTATTGTATGTCACCTGCAAGAAAAATCAATTTTACCTTTTTGTTACCAATCTGAGTGCTGCTTCTTTCTTCCTTTCCCCTTCTTCCTCTTCCTCTTCTCCCCCCACCTTCTCTTTCTCCTTCTTCTAATACTATTGAACCAGCTGGAACTTCCAATACAGTGTTGAATAGAAGTGGTAAGACTGAACATCCTACTCTTGTGTTTTTATCTGAATGTGAAAATGTTCAGTCTTTTACCATAATGTACGTTGCTAGTCCCGGGATTGTCATATATGCCCTGTCCCTGTGTCAGGCTGAGGAAGTGTCCTCTGTTCCTACTGTGCTGACACTTGTCACCGAGAATGGAGGTTGGATTTTTGTCAAATGCTTTTTTTTGCCTCTATTGAATTAGTCATATGGTCTTTCCTTCTTAATTGTTAAAATAATGAATTTATTTGCTTGATTTTTTAACATTAAACCGGTCTTACATTCATGGGATGACCCCACTGGGTCATGATTATCATCTTTTTTATGTATCATTGGACTTTGTTTGATAAAATAATGTTGAGAATTTTTACATCCATATTCTTGCGGGTTCTGGGTCTGTTGGTTTCCATTCTTGTAATGTCTTTGTCAGGTTTTGGTATCAGGATGATGCTGGCTTCATAGGTCTCATTTCTAGAACTGTAGAACTGGCATTATTTCTGTAGAATTCATAATATTTCTTCTCTAAATGTTTGATAGAATTTACCATGGAAGCTGTCTGGGGCTGGACTTTTCTTTACAGGAAGGCTTGGAATTACAAATTCAGTTTATTGAGGAGGAACACTTGGGCTCTCTGTCTCTTCTTAGTGGGCTTTGGTGGTTTGAGTATTTCAAGGAATTTCACCTTTTCATACTAAGCCGCCAAATGTACTGTTGGGACTAATATTAATATCTATAGACTATGTAGTGATGTCACCCTCTTACTACTGATATGAGTAATCATCTTTTCTCTCTTTTTCTAACTGCTCACTCCAGCTATATGTTTGTCGTGTTACAGATATTCTCGGACTACCGGCTCTTGGTTTCATGATTTTCTCTATTGTTTTCCCTGTTTCCAATTTCACTCATATCAGCTCTCAGCTTTATTATTTGCTTTTAATTTGCTATTCTTTTTCCTAGTCTCTTAAGGTGCGATGTGAGGTCATTTCTCTGAAGCTTGTCTTCTTGTCTAGTACAGGCATCCAGGGCTGCACATTTCCCTCTGATTGTTTCAGCCCATAAATTTTGATAGGTTATATTTTTATTTTCATTCAGGTCGAAGGACTTTCTTGGGGCCCTGTCAAATCTGGTGGCCCCTGACTCACTGTGGCGCATGCATGCAGAGAGGACCTGGCCATGAGACTGTGGCCGGTCTCTCATTCTCTACTGAGTGAGTCTGAAGACATCAGTTTCCCCTCCGAGCCCATGAATGGCTTGCAATGGTCCTTCCAGCTCCACTGTCCTCTGAAAAGGCTCTATTTAATCCCCTCATTTCCTGGGTGAAAAGCCAGACTTCCCCTCCTTGCCTAAGAGTTAGGTACATCATTCATGGTCAGGGCCAAGGCAGGCCTAGAACCCCAGCCCCCTGACGCTCAGTGGGGTAGCCTTTAGCATCCTGAGTGACAGTCCCCAACACAGGCAACTGTTCAGTTCCCTCATGCCAGTGATAAGCTCCTCCAGCATATTTGCTCTTTTAATCTTAAAGTAGGTACAGGTCTTATGGCCATTTTGCAGATGTTCAAATCAAAGTTCAGAGATATGATGCTTCCTGCTCCTGGTTCCACCTAGAGGAAGGAAAATTGTGGGCTCACATCTGGGTCTGTCTGACCCAGGCCAGCTCTTCACCACTAAGTGGTTCTGGGTCTCTTTCCCCTTCACCGCCAGTGGCAACGTGCCCTTTCTGACCCGGGGCATGTAGACACAGCTGTGTCGAGAAGGAACAGAGGAGCAGAGGAGAAAGATGTGGAGGGGTGGAGGAAGGCTGGGAGGAGGGAGGAGAGAGAGCAAGAGGGAGATGCTTTCTGATTATGAAAAAGTCTTTTGACCTTTTCATGTTCATTTAACGAAGTCAAAAGGGGTTGAACTTGAGTGCACTGCCTTTAAGTATAAATGCAGATTAATGAGGAAAAATCTGCTTTGCTAAGCTTGGAAATCATGGAGATCAAATTGAGCATGATATTAAGTCTGATAATGCCAACCCACAGGGCTGCAGCCCGCCCCCGAGCATGAGTCATGTGCACACCGGGCCACGTCCTCAGGTCCCGCAAAGGAGCAGGAGCCTTCCTGCATTAGGGGCAAACCCCAGGGGAGGGGCCTGCGGGGGGGGGGGTCTTCGTGGTCCACCTACCCTTCTGTCTTTTTAAGACCTAACACTTTGGCCACACGACAGAGCAGAACGGAGACCCTCCCGGTGCCAGCCGGGCGCAGTGAAACCTCAGCAAGGCAGAGCGCCAGCAGGAGAAGGTGACACCTCCACAACTAGTTCAAATCCCTGTGGCTCCCAAACCTGGGCCTACATGTGTCTCTGTCTGAACGTCAGTTTCTACACCTCCATGGTGGGCCTCACCGCTCCCTCCATGATGGTAATAATGAGGGCTAAGTAGGAGCATGTACCCTAGCCAGTAAGTATTTATGGACTGAGCCTGGGAGAACATCAGGCCAGAAGCAGGAAGCAGGCTGGAGGGTCACTGCCCCCTGACCCACCACTCAGGACTCACTGGTACCCATGAGTGGGGCTAAAGCCAGGGAAAGTCACCTAGGAACAAATGGATCAGTGGCTGCAAAATTGGCTGGGCAGGGTGTGTGCCTCCTGGGTCGCTAATGTCACCAAGGACTGGCTCTGGGCACCCCTCAGAGTGTGCTTCTGGGGGCTAAGTACCTCAGTCCTCACAGCACCCTTGGGAGGGGCCTTCAGGGTCCACAGATGAGGCATCATCCAGCACTGACCACCAGGGGCCACCTCGGGGCTTCACTCTGGCGCCCCCACTCCTAACCCCGAGCTTCGCTGATGCGCCTGCTGTGTCTTCTCAGTGTGGCTTCACCTGCACACACCCCTTCCATCAGGGACAATACACTCTTGTTTTACAAGCTAAACCAAGGGCCACCTTCTCTGAGAAGCCTTCCCTGATCTCCGTTCCAGGAGCACCCCACCCCAGGGCAGAGTCTCTGTGAAAACATCTGTTTCTGGTGTGCTTAGGGTGCTTCCATGTGTCCTTCTCCCCCTCTAGACAGTAAGTCCCCAGGGAGTGGTTCATGGTGGCCTCAATCAGCCTGATGGGGAAGCTCATTGTGAAACTAAAATTACACCGCTCCAGGGAAGGGGGCTGGATGGAGATCCCTGCATCCCAATAATCTACAGGTACCCTTGGCCGAACCACTTGACTCTATAAACCCCAAGTTGCCTCCAAGTCAGCTATGATGGGGATAATTGATGTCCTCAGATCCCTCCTAATGAAAATGTATAATTTCATTCATTCTGCGAAGATACCTCAGCACCCTGACACCCTTCCACTCCCTGCCCCCCAACCCTGCTCAACTTTCCTCATGGTCCTTAGCGCCCCTGAGGCTCTGTAGTCAGATGTCTGCTTGTTCCCTTTCCCTGCACTGGAATGCCGGTCCCACCAGCCGAGAACTGGGTCCATCCTGCTCACCAGGGAACCCCTTGCCTAGCTGAGTGCCTGCACACTGTAGTGCTCAAAAAGTGTTTGCTGAATGCGTGACCTGATGAATGAATGGCAGGTTAATGCCATGGGGTCTGAAGTCGGGCAGGTCGGCGTTCAAGCCTTGCCTCGTTTCCTGAGCTCTCCTGTGTCCCTGAGCAGGTGGCTTCTCTGTGAGTCTCTTCTTCTCATATCTAATGTGGAGCCATTAGGAATAGCTCCTCCCTCCTAAGACAGGGTAGCACCAGTTTGAGACAAGGCTTCCAGAGGGTTGAACATGGCCCCCGGCACCAAGGGAGCAACCAAGAAACATTCTCCCCATGGCTACGTGCAAGCTGTCCTCAAAGGCTTCAGGTGGTGGGACTTGGAGCAAGTGGGTCCCCTCGGAGACTCAGTGTCCTCATCTGTGAAGTGGGAACACTGACCCTTATCCTGGAAAATGGCTGTAAAGGCTTAGTAAGATGATGATGATGGCAGCTAGATCAATTTCATGCGTCCTACATACTTAGCCCTCGGTTTATACAAATTATGTATTTCATCTTTATTGCAACCCTAAGAGGTGGTGCCAATATTATCTTCATTTCACGCTTGAGAAGCTAAGGCACAGGAGAGGGAAGCAACCAGCTCTGGGGCATGGCCAGTGAGTGGGGCGTGCAGCAAGCACACTGCAGGCACAGGCTGGGTCCTCAGTGCTATGCAGGGGCTGCCTCCCGCCTGGCTCAGTACCCCCCCTACGCCCCCGACCCCGGCTGATCTCTTCTTAGCTGTTCAGTGCCCCTTCTCCCTGGGGACAGGTGATGTTTCTCCAGTGCTGGGTCTTCAGTCCTTTCTCTGTTTTTTAAGGTGATTAGACACTTGGGTCCAGGAGAGAGGGCCGAAGGAGGCAGATGGGTGGAGATTGGAGGTGTTGGGGAAGTGGGAACCGTGCGTGGATCGGTAACAGAGAAACAGGAGGGAAACCAGCAGTGTTTTCTCTGTGTATTCATTTGTCAGGGTTCTAACGGATTCTCAAGTCTTTGCAAGACTTCTATGGAGTGCAATCAGGACTTTGCGGATGGGACTGGCCAGCTGTGGGCAAGGAAGGGGAAGGGACAGCGAATGCCCAGCTCCCAGGGGCAGTGTTGGGGACTCTGCGGGAAACAGATCTTCACTGAACACCTGAGGAGTTCGAGGAAGTGGGCAGATAACAGAAAACTAGAGAGGTCAGCCCCATTCCAGTGAGGGGAAGAGGGGGCATTAGCAGAACCACAAGACGGGACTGGTTCATTAACCTGCAGCCACGCTGGCATGATTTTGCAAGTGTCCCTGGGGTTACTGGTCCCCTGGGGTCAATTGTCCCACTGTTGTTCATTCGAGGTTACATCTCCTGAATCTTGGAGCTTCATCAGCAAAGAGCTTCACCCGAGCTACTCTCCTGCAAGAGGGGTGGGGGGAAGCAGGCAGCTCCAGGGTCCACAGTGATAAGCGTATAGCTGACCTTCCCAGGGGCCTGTGGCCAGGTCCTTCTGCAGGGCAGAGGAGGGAGCAGGGGGCCAGTGAGAGGAGGCAGGGAGAGCAGCAGGGGGGGAGCTGTGCTGGTCCTGGTGCTGGTCACTGACTGGTTTTACTGTGTCAGCCAATCAGTAGAGGCTGTGTCTGCGGCGAGAGAGAGAGAGAGAGAGAGAGAGAGAGAGAGAGAGAGAGAGAGAGAGAAAACTTCCCCATTGTCCCCGACTACACACACACACACACACACACACACACACACACACACATGCATGCACGCGTGCACACACACATACACCGGCATAATTTGAGCACCTAAGCATGTACACAAAGGTACACTCACCGGCACACAGTTGTGGGCGCACACGCACAGACACATATATGCATGCACGCACTCCCTCATACACTCAATCGCACACTCGTGTGCACACGCACAGACACAGAGGTAGGCACATCACACTTCTCTTCTTCGTGGAATGTGTCACATCCCGATTCCACATCCATCTCTGTGGCCAGTAGATAATTGTGTTGCCCCCCACGAGAATGTGAGCTGCTCCGGGAAAGTGATGACAGCCAGCGCGGGGCTGGGTTACTCTCTGTGGTGCTCCCAGTGGCCAGGACAGTGCGCAGCGGGAAAGCAAACCAAGCGACAGGGGGCCCAGCGCAGAGGGATCGCGCCCTGAAGAGGGAGCTTGCGCATGCGCGGGGCTGGAGTCTCGCTGAGGGACTCCGGTGAAGCCCTTCATTTCACTCAGCAGGATCGTTACACTTCAGCGTCTCATTTGTGCTACTTTTTTCAGCAAAACTCGGCACAGAGGTTGGGATCTGGAGCTCAGAGAGTGAAGGCTGATCAGTTAATGCACGGGTTCCAGTTTTCTCAGAGGCTTTGCTCACCGTCACTCCCCAGCTTGGATGAGGAGTCCCCACACTTAGGGTGGTGCCCAGAGAGCGTAATGCCGATGGCATTAATTGAACGCTTACTGTATGCCCAGTGCCTAGGCCAACACCTCCCATAGGCTAACCTGTTTTTTCTTCCCATCAGCCCTTCCAGGGAAGCCCTAGCCCTGTTTCACAGTTGGGAAGCTGAGGCACAGAGAGGTGTGGCGATTTGCTCAAAGACTCACAGCATTGCAGTAGAGGGTAGTGAAGTCTGGACTGAAGAAGATGATGAAGGCATTCAGCAGATGCCTGATAAATGGTCTCCTACGCATGCACCTCATGGTGACCCATGACAGTGGCTGAGACCAGACTGAACCAGAAGAGCCTCAGTGGTCACCCTGAGAGGGGCTTACATCATTGACTCTGCAAGGTCCATCTTCAGACAAAGAAACTGAGGCCCCAGGTTGTTTGGGTTTGGGTCATTCATGAGCCAGTGTTCCTTCTTCACCCACAGCTATGGTTCAAATGTCCCCTCTAAATTTAAAAGTAATATAATGGGGGTGCCTGGGTGGCTCAGTCTGCCTACAGCTCAGGTCACGATCTCAGGGTTCTGGGATCGAGCCCCGCATCAGGCTCTCTTCTCAGCAAAGGGCCTGCTTCCCCCTCTCTCTCTGCCTGCCTCTCTGTCTACTTGTGATCTCTCTCTCTCTGTGTCAAATAAATAAATAGAATCTTAAAAAAAAATAAGATCTCTATCTCACGGCGTGCTGGTGAGGGTTAAGGTAAATAACCCATGCAGAGGGCTTTCATTGATTCCTGGCCCAGGTAAGGGAGTTCTTCACACATATTAGCAATTGTTAGTATGGTGTGGGTCCCGCACCAAACACGACACAGTCCCCGCCTCATGGAACAGACGTGCAAGATCATGTCTGCTAACTCCATTGACTCCATGAAGAAATGCTCACATGTGATGTGACTTGCCCAAGGTCACCCAGCTGGTCACTGACAGAACAGGGATCTGTTCTGGATCCATTTTACAGCTGTGTTTGGCTCTAGTTACAGCTGTGAAGCAGAGTCTGGCCAATACCAGCCTAAACAAGTACAGGTTAAGTTTCTCACCTGCAGGAACGTATAGAGGGCGGTTGCTGGTGCTGGGTGATGGGGGAGCACAGAGGGAGCTCCACTCAGTGTGTGGCCGTCAGGGCAGGCCTCCCTGAGAGACGACATCTTGTGGACCCCTGGGGGCCTGGAGGAAGTGGTCAGTAAACAAGGAGGGGCTCTTGGGGCAGAGGGAAGAGTTTGTGCAAAGGCCTAAGAGAGAGCAAGCGACCAAGACACATGAGCAGGATGGCAAGAGGGTCCATGTGACCCAGGTAGGCTGTGGGGGGTGGGGGTTGACCAAGAATTGAGAAGACAGAAGCAACAGTGGGGCTGGATCCCCAGAGACCTCAAGAGTCACATTGGAGGGATTTGACCTTGGCTTTGAGTCCAGTGGGAGCCCTTGGTATCAGAAAACCCTGGAGGTTTCTGCAGGTTGTACATCTTAGAAAGATCATGACCCTGTTGCAGGGTGGACTGGTGGGAAGAGGTGGTGTGGAGGGTGGGCTGGGTCAAGAAATGATAGGGAAGGTGGGGAGAGTAGGCTGGGGAAGGGGGATGAGGACGGTGGGCTGGGGACCAGTTAGGAGGCTTTGGGTCACTCAAGGCTGGCATGGTGGTTTCTAGAAGCAGCTAGGACTACAGAAAGGCTTTGTTGAGGCAAACTTGGGGAGGAGGCGGCTGGGGATAACTCAGATGGATGAAGAGGTGGTGGCGGGTCTTGATGACCAGATAGGCAGTCTGGGCACCTGCAGAAGAACAGAGAAGCCCTCCAGCAGCCCCCGTTCCTCCGATGCTACTAGAAGGTCTTAGAAGGGCCCTATCTGGTCCTGGCTGCTCCTCCTTGGCCTCAGGGTGGCCTTTCCAGGGTGCTTGGGATGACGCATGCTTCCCATCACTCTCTGCAGTGCCTCGCTCTTGGGGGCCACCATAGGACCTCCTGAGGTCCCCTGGCAGGCCCCATGCATGCCCCTGGGGTCCTCAGGCCTCAGTGCTCTCACTGTCGCAGCAGAGATACAGAACTGGCTTCATTTCAGCCTCCTCCTGGAGTAGGATCAAAAGTGGGTTGGTAGCCCTTGGCTGTCCTCAAAGTAAGGAGCCTTCTTGGGTTCACTGCTGGGCTGTTTCCTGGGAGCCTCCTGGAGACAGGGTCCTCTGGGAGGGGCCTGACTCCCAAGGAAGCTTCTGGACCCTTGTGGATGCCGAAACCCTGCTCTCCCCTGCCCTCCTGCCAACAGACTGCCGGACCTCCGTTTTCTGCCGTGAACCGTGGGGATGCCAGCACCAGGCTGGGAGCTGTCTCGGCTTTCTTGGGTGCTCCGGTCCACCCCAGACATGCACGCTCCCTGCTCCCAGAGGCTCAGAGGAGCTGACAGAGCCCTGGGCCTCGGACGGTCCCAAGTGGGAGCAGAGGTCGTGGGTCCTAGACCGGCAGGTGGGGGCACAGGGTGAGACCCAGGGAAAGACACGCTCACTGATCACTCATATTTCAGCCCTATATCCCTCCAGAGCTCATACTACTCCCTCCAGATCTTGGTGCCACAGTCTGACAACCCTCTGAAGAACTGCCCACTAGATGCAGCTGACATTTCCAGGGCCCTGAACTGAGTGTGGCGCACGCCAACCTCTCCTCAGGCTCACTGCAACCCTGGGACCTGGTACTGTCCCCATCCCTGGCATGTGGACCAAAAAACAGATACATGCAGGGGTTAAGTCCCCTGCCCACAGTCACACAGCTCATAAGTTGTGGACCAACACCCACAAACCCCACAGCTCCCTCTCCACAGCTGCCCAAAAGGTCCTCCATGATGATCTAGGCCCAGAGATGGCAAGCAACTCCTTAACCATCACACAGCACACGAGTGGTTGAGCCAGGCCTACAGATGCCTTCCCAGGGCTTCTCTCTCTGCAGGCCGCTCTGGCCACCTTCTCCTCGGGCACTGGCAGGGGGTGACCCAGAGGCTGGAGAAGTGTGGGCACAGGGAGGTCCAGGTAGCTAGCTCTGGAGGGCCCCGCAAAGATGGGCAGTGCCCGGAGCTGCTGGGAAACTGTTCTTCTCTCCCACCCACTCACTGGGGAGAAATATGGGCTTGGAAAATGAAAGTTGGCTTGAAGTAAACAGATTAGTAGTGGTTATGTGCTAGCACTTTATTAATTAAGTGTCCTAAATACATTGAAACCTGGGCATTTAATTTAGATTTATAGGGATAATTTAAATTTATAAGACCAGTTATTATGCATTAAGTACAGAAAATGCCAATTGATTTTCACAGGCGATATTTATTGAAGTATTAAAAAAGAAAACTATGTAAAAGGTAATTGCCCTTGCAGTGAGTGTCAGGGCTGGCAGGGAGTCTGGGGGCGGGGGAGGGAGGTACACCTCACTTCGGGAGCTGCTCTCTTCCAGTCCGAATGGCAATTTCATCTTCCCCTCATTAGTCGTTGGCGTGAAGCTACGCATCGCACTGCAAATGATATACATGCATTATAGAGCATGATCCGAGACACTGTCTGGGCTATGTCTATGCCAGCTGCAGAGTGGAGTGGTGCGCAAGGCTGGGAGACAGTGGGGGTGCTCAGGGTCGGAGTCTGGAGCCCTGGGTTCTTGTCCCTAGCTGGTGCCGCCTGGCCTGTGACCTTGAAGAGCTCACCTAACCTCTCTGCACTTCGCCTTCAGAGCTCAGAACCAGGAGGGACAGGGACTGGTGGTCTGGATGCCCCTGCTGGCCCTGGCACTTGATGAACCTGGGGATTTGATCCCACATCTGGATAGGGCACTGGACACCGTGTCATAGCACCCCCTTTGCTCTCTGTTTCCGTCTCTCTCCTCGTAAGCCCGTGGTCCTGGGAGATCCACTTTCATGGAAGTGAGCCCTGTGTGCAAGGTGGCAGGTGGGCACGGGAGAGGCCAGCCTCCTCCGGGGGGTGGGGGCGGCCAAGCCACAGGCTCTCTGCTGGGGCGGCGGGGAAGACCGTCCACGGCGGGTGTTTCACACAGAGGAACTGAATAAAAGGAACCGCTTACAAGAGCATGGGAAGGGCTGCAGGAGCCGAAGGGAAGTCGAGAGCATGTGGAGGTCGGCTCCCGCAGGGGCTGCTGGGGCGGGCGCAGTACAGGGAGGGGCAGGGCAGCCAGAGCCCTGGCGCATGCGCTGTGGGGCAGGCGGAGATGCTGCCCGGGCCACCTCGGACCCCGCTGCACCACCCACCGAGGTCCCCCAGAGCCCATGCCCACGACCGCTGTGGCTGACACAGCCCGTGACTGCTGCAGGGACCCCCAAAGCCACTTCCTGTGCAGCGAGTGCCTGCGGTGAGCGTCGGCGCGGGTCCCTGATATGCTCACATTGTATGCTATGCTGACAGGACCATCCGTACCCTTCTTCCCCTTCCTCCCCAGTCCTCCCTGCTGGTTCTTTCCAAGCCCTCGATCCTATAGCCAAACTGTTGCCACTGCCTATGAACGCGTTGGATCTTTGCCTCTGGCCTTTCCTGGATCCGGGTCAAGTGGACGAAGAGATGCACGGCTTGAAGCTGTGGCCCTGGGAGGGTGGCTCTTTCTTCCAATCTTTGGGTCCTTCTGGGGTCCCACAGGAGTCACTTCAGGTGCCATCTCATTAGTTAGCCAGGGCGATGGACTAATGGTCCCTCCCCTGCTGCCACCCACCTCCCAGATGTATCCACTCAGAACCTCAGAATGTGACCTTATTTGGAAAAGGTATCTCTGCAGATTTAAGTCAGGTGAGGATGTCAAGATGAGATCACCTGGGATTAGGGTGGGCCCTGAATCCAATGACATATGTCCCTAGGAGAGACAGGAGAGGAGACGACACAGAGAGGGGTACAGAGGGCGCTGCGGAGAGGGGGCAGAAGGGGGGGTAGGAGGGTTCCGCAGACCCCGCAAGCATCAGCCACTGGCGGAGACAGGAGGGCCCTCCCCCAGAGCCTTCAGAGAGCGCATGGCCACCGAGGTCGTGGTGAGCTGTGACAGCAGCCGCAGGCAGCCAACACAGGCATACCTGGTTTTACCTGCTGCGCTTTGTTGAGCTTTACAGATAAGGAGTGTCGTTTTTTACATATTGAAGGTCTGGGTCAGTCCTGCATCGAGCAAGTCCACCCTTACCGTCTTTCCAACGGCATTCACTCCCTCCAGGTCGTATTTTGATAATTCTCTCAATATGTCAAAACTTTTCATTATTATAATATGTGTTATGGCGGCCTGTAATCATTGATCTTTGATGTGATTACTGGCATTGTTTTGGGGCTCCACGAACCATGCCCATATAAGACAGTGCCCTTAATCCATAAATGTTGTGTGTGTTCTGACTGCTCCACTGACCAGCTCTTCCCCCCATTTCCCCCACTCTCCTGGGGCCTCCCTTCTCGCTGAGATACAATAATCTTGAAATTAGGCCAATCGATCACCTTACAATGGCATCTCAGTGTTCAAGTGAAAGGAAGAGACTATCGATGTGACAAATTTCATCACTGTCTTATTTTAAGAAACTGCCGCAGCCACCCCAGCCTCCGGCACCCGCCACCCCGATCAGCCAGTGGCCATCCACCTCAGGGCGAGACCCTCTGCCAGCAGAAAAGATTATGACTCCCTAAAAGCTCAGATGATGTTTAGCATTTTTTAGCAATAAAGTATTTTTAAATTCAGGTGTGCACATGGCTTTCCGAGACGTGCTGCTGTTGCACACACACAGACTCCAGCATGTGTAAACATAGCTTTTATAGGCACTGAAAACCCACAAGCATCATTTCACTTGCTTCACTTGCTCATGGCGGTCTGGCACCGAACCCGCTATATCTCCGAGGTATGCCGGTGTGGCTGGTGACGGAGAATGTCACACCGGGCCAGCCGTGCGGGTGGGGGGAAAGGTGGCGATGCAGCTGGAGAGGGTGCCGTGGGATCTTGCCACCTGCTCATGCCATCTGCCTGCTCCCACAATGTGCCCGAGCCCCAGTATGCATATGCACCCACCCCCTGGCGCCGGCTGGCTGCTGCACCTGCCGACCCCGGGCATTTTGGGCCGCCAGGCTGCTAGTCACTTAGCAGCCCCGGGTCACACATTCTGTCTCTACCAGGTCCCAGGGAAAAGTCAACAACTATTTTCAAATGGATAACAGTTGCCTGCAGGAGCAGAGATGGACACGAAGAAGCCTGTGCCATGAGTCTCCTACTGGAGACTTACCGCTGGCCCCGTACAGCTTCATCCCTGCTTGCACAGAGAGGGCCACTGGTCAGCTGGGGACCTAGCACACAGGTATCAGGGGAGCTCGCCCTGGAGACTGGAGCTGCTGCACAGCCTTTTCTGGCTCCGAGCCCCACTCGGCTTTGCAAGCCCTTGAAAAGTAGACTGAGCAGCCCACATGTGTCTAGGGGTGGTTGGCACAGCTCAGAGAGGCCCCCAAGCCATGTACCTCGTTCTTAGCTTGTGCCTCCTTCCCCAATCAATGCCTGTACTTTCAAGTGCGGGATGGCGCGCTGGTGAGTTCAACTGAGGCATGCAACCCCACACCCCCCACCCCCACGCTTGCACTCTAGATCTGCCTCAAGGCTACACAATAAAACTTCCCTGGGGGAACCATGGAAGCTCTCTGGTTTTGTGGCGTGGAGAGTTTAACCACCGTGTTCATCGTGTGTCTTCAGCAAACTCTCCAGCTGTGTCCTAAGTGGCCTTATGACAGGGCCACCAACCCCACAGGGGCCCGGGCTGCAGCCAGGTGTCAGACAAAGCAGCCAACCGTAGCAGGGGTGAGGGGTGGGGGTTCAGGGACTGAAGGCCCCAGCCTGCCCTGTGGATGACTACTGTGGTTGGTCGGTTGTCCCGCTGTCCCCTGGCAATGAGGTCCCTGGTCACTGTGTTCAAGCCTCCTCATGTCAGACAGCCCAGTCCCAAACCCCTTCAGGGAGGGTTTGGTTCCTGGCATCACTGCTGATGCCCAACACTGTAGAATTCAGGCTCATGGAGGGAAAACAGAAACTAGGTTAGGAACTGCAAACAGAGGGGATCTGATGCGGGGAACGGGTTATAAATGTGTTGAGAAGCTGAAAGAGTGAGTAAAAAGGGACAGAGAGAGGGCCTGGGGGCCGCAGGGCATTGCTGTGGGCTGGGCATTGCCGCAGGCCCCACTGCTGTCAGAGCCCCCCGCTGCCGCTGCTGGTCACTGCTGCTGCCGCCACAGCTACCCAAGGGCCGTGGAGCGGGCAGCCAGCAGGTGAACCCAGAACTTCCTCCAGAAGCTGGGGGATGTGTTTGTGGGAATACAAAGGGCTTCTCCCGGCTCCTACTCTCCTGTCCTCCACGATGCCCTCCGTGTCCCTGGCTAACTGGAGGCTGGTGGGCGAGGGGACCTGGGAAATGGAGCCAGCAGGCTCCAGCATGGTGCCATCACACTGTGGCCGAGCAGCACACGCCTCCAATGGACAAATGGCCCACAGAGTGGCTCACAGCTTGGACTTGAGCGCTTATTCAAAACAATCTGAAACTCAGTTCTGTGCCCTTGAGCACGTCATTGACTCTCTCAGAGCCTCACCTTACCCATGGGTCAAATGCGGCTAATGACATCCACCCTGCTGGGTTGTCATCCAAGGATTCAATAAGTCCGTGCCAGTGTCTAGGCTGGGGCCCGGTGCATAGATGCCCTCGGTCAGTGCAGCCTGATGCCTAACTGACTCTTTGACTTTGCGCGTGCACCTGGACCTCTCTGGGCTCCATGTTCTCATCTGTCAAATGAACAAGGCTGGGGAGAGGCTCCCTCCAGCCCCAGTGAGCTGCATGGCTCACTGTTGCCCCTTAGATGAAATGGACGGGCTGGGCAGGCAGGAGGGATGGAGGCAGGTCTGAGAGCTGGAAGGGAGCCCCAGAGGAAGGGGGGGGTGCTCAAGGAGCCTCTGGCTGTGTCTGAGCGCTCGGAGCTGTGCTCTTCACTGGAGGCTATGTTCACATGTCAAACAGATCACTCTTCGGCCACCTTAATGTCCTTTCTATCTCCCTGCTCATGTCGCCTCCAGCAACACCACTCTGGTCTCGACTCCCTTTGATGTGCTCGCTCTCAGCACTGCTCGGTGGACAGGAAATTTCCAGGAGCAGTGTTCTTCTGCACACTGTGGTCCAGGAGGAAAGGGAGCCTCCACTGTCGTCCATCATGAAGATGAGATTTGTAAGTTCTGGGGCCTGCGAGGGGCCTGCGTGTCTGAGCTCTGAGGCTTTCCCTGTCTGGGTAGGAATTACAAGCTTCCACCTGTTAGAATTCAGGTTCGGGTGCCGGAGGCGTGGCAGGAGCAGCGCTCCGTGGGAAACATTGTAGTTCAGTTGTTAAGAACACAGGACATTCGTGTCCCGCAGAGAAGGGTTCCGGGTGTTGCTCGGCCTCCTACTAATTTACATCAATTGCTTAACTGCTCTGAGACTCGGTTTCTTTATTTATAAAAGGGAATAAGAATGTTTACTGGAATTGGCACATGTACTGTTTTGGCGTCTGCTTCCCCTCTGTTCTCAGCGCCAGCACTCCTCGCCCTCCCTCCAGGAGACTAAGCTTGTGTACAACCCAGACCCTGGTATTCCACGGGGTGATCCATCAGTGACCCTATCCCACCCCCTCCTTTAACAGGTGCAAGCCTAGACTGGACCAATCATAGCACTCCATTCGCCCCAGGAACTAGTGATTGGTCCAAGGAGAGCATGTGACCCAAATCAGGCCTATCAGAATCCTTGATCAGATCCTTCTCTGTGGCTGTCAGAGACACCCGTTCCCTCTTACCTTCTGGAGCCCCTCAGTGGGTGTTTGTGAGCCTGCAGCTGCCAGTCATTAGGACTCTGCTTCCCCACCCCCTCTGCGGCCTCCTACGTCCATTAGCAGAGAGAGGGGTGCTCCCAGGGAGAAGTAGAATAAGGAGATGCTGAGATAGAATGAGAGATCCGGTGGAATCATCCAAGCCCTGAGCCCAGCTGTGCCTGAAACTGTTCCTCACTCTCTCCCAGTTCTACAAACTATGAAATTCTCTCTGGTGAAAGCAGCTGGAATTTCGGTTGAAAGTGCCGGAGACCCAACTCAAGCTGCTTTCACCAAAGACGGAATTTAGTAGCACAATAAATGTTGGGTCTTCCTCCAGCAGGAGTCACTGCGTGTCCTACTCCGGGGTTTTGCACTCTGCTAAGCTTCCTGGGAGAGTGTCTGTCTCCTCCACTTGCCGGAGAACCCCTCAGGGCAGGTACGGGGTCTGTTGTGCCTCACATTTGCCCCCATCTCAGAGCGCGCCGTATAGCGGGCGCTCAGGAAAAGTCCGAGAAGTGCGGGAGTGTGTGTGGGCGTGCTGGCCAGGTCTTCCTCCCCCGTCATATCCATGACTCCTCCTCAGACATCCCTGGAACCGGGGTCACTTGAGCATTTGCTCTCCTCCAAAAGCCTCCTTGGGGCTGGGAGCGGTGCATCATTCCTAACCCAGACATCGACTGAGCACTGACTTGTTGAGCCTCTAGAGGCGCTGTTCTAGGCACAGGGGCTATAAACTTGAAATGGACCTACTCCACTCTGCCCTCCCTCACGGCTCCCTCTCTTTAGTGTAGGAGCCTGATGAAAAACAAGCGTACCCCATCGTGCCAGGTCCTGAAAGGTGCCCTGAAAAGCATAATGCAGGGAGGTGGCAGGTTGGAGAGGAGCTGCTGGGTGGAGGAGAGCCTGTCTTTGTCACATGCTCCCCACCACGACTCCCTGTTCCTTGCACAAGCCTGGGACTGGGGAATGCTCGAGAATGAGTAAAGAGTGAGGCGTAGGGGGCGCCTGGGTGGCTCAGTCGTTAAGTGTTTGCCTTCAGCTCGGGTCATGATCCCGGGGTTCTGGGATCGAGCCCCGCATCAGGCTCTCTGCTCGGCGGGGAGTCTGCTTCTCTCTCTCACACTCCCCCTGCTTGTGTTCCCTCTTTCACTGTGTCTCTCTCTGTCAAATAAATAAATAAAATATTAAAAAAAAAAAAGAGTGAGGCGTAGGCAGGCAGGTTAATTGCTCCTGGAGGTCTGGCTGGGGGAAGCAGGGCTCCGAGGGAAGTAGAGGCAAGGACAGAGGAATAGGAGAAGTAGAAAAAAGCTCCACTCTTAGAGCTGCAGCCAGCCCAGGTGGGGTGGGATCCAAGGGAGCAAAGGAGGACCCAAGGGAGCAAGCAAGAGGCAAGTCTGCATGGCAGGCAGTGTCTGGCCAGCCACCAGGCCTGGCCCAGACTTCTTGTAGGCATCTTTCTCAAGAATTGGCCTGGTCCCTGCCCCTGGGGTCTCAGGAACTGCAGACACAGAGTGGAATCCAGGAGGGAGCAGGAAGGAATACTCCAACAGTTGCCCACCTCTCAGCCTCTCTGCCAGCTGTGCATGCCCTTGCCTGCACCCAACAGGAACCAGCCAGCCATCAGAAGGCCCTGGAAGGGTCCACACAGCCCGCCTCACTGGGCAGAGCTGGACGGGGCAGCTGGAGAGAGTATGGAGAAAAACCAGTCAGAAAAGGTTAGAATATTCCCTCAAAAGCTAACGCTGCTACCTTGGAAAGCACTTAGAGTCATCTAGTTTCATTTTATTTTGGTACCCATTGAATTTTTCTTGGAGTGTGAATCACTCATTGTATGAAACTATTTCAAAAGGAAACCAGATGACTTCATGCTCAGAGCCAGAAACAAAGTGTCCTTGACATCATGGCATCACTTGGAAACTGAGTCCCAAGGTCACAGTTGAAGCTCAGCAGGGGCAAACAGGATCCCGGGAAAGAGCAGGTCCAAGCACCTAGAGATCTGAGTTCAGGTTCTGCTTCAGGTACTATGCTGCATTGTGACCTCGGGCAGTCCTGCCCCCTCTGGGCCTCAGTTTCCCCAATCTGCATCAGTGATTTCTAATGGTTTCCCAGCTCCAATGGCCAGAAGCCCTCTAAGAAGGAAGCAGTCAGTAACTGCTAGCACTCATACAGGAATTCAGTAAAGTATCAGGATATAAAATCAATGCACAGAAATCAGTTGCACTTCTACATACCAACAACAAAACAGAAGAAAGAGAAATTAAAGAGTCAATCCCATTTACAATTGTACCCAAAACCATAAGATACCTAGGAATAAACCTAACCAAACAGGCAAAGAATCTGTATTCAGAAAACTATAAAGTACTCATGAAAGAAATTGAGGAAGACATAAAGAAGTGGAAAAACATTCCATGCTCATGAATGGGTAGAATAAATATTGTGAAAATGTCTATGCTACCTAGAGCAATCTACACATTTAATGCAATCCCCATCAAAATGCCAGAAATTTATTTCAAAGAAATGGAACAAATAATCCTAAAATTTATATGGAACCAGAAAAGACCCCGAATAGCCAAAGGAATGTTGAAAAAAAAAAAAAGCAAAGTTGGTGGCATCACAATTCCAGATTTCAAGCTCTATTACAAAGCCGTCATCATCAAGACAGTATGGTACTGGCACAAAAACAGACACATAGACCAGTGGAACAGAATAGAGAACCCAAAAATGGACCCTCAACTCTATGGTCAACTAATCTTCGACAAAGCAGGAAAGAAAGTCCAGTGGGAAAAAGACAGTCTCTTCAACAAATGGTGTTGGGAAAGCTGGTCAACCACATGCAGAAAAATGAAACTGGATCATTTCCTGACACCACACACAAAAATAGACTCAAAATGGATAAAAGACCTCAATGTGAGAAAGGAATCCATCAAAATCCTCGAGGAGAACACAGGCAGCAACCTCTTCGACCTCAACCGCAGCAACTTCTTCCTAGGAACCTCACCAAAGGCAAGGGAAGCAAGGGCAAAAATGAACTATTGGGACTTCATCAAGATTAAAAGCTTTTGCACAGCAAAGGAAACAGTCAACAAAACCAAAAGACAACTGACAGAATGGGAGAAGATATTTGCAAATGACATATCAGATAAAGGGCTAGTATCCAAAATCTATAAAGAGCTTCTCAAACTCAACACCCATAAAACAAATAACCCAGTCAAGAAATGGGCAGAAGACATGAACAGACATTTCTCCAAAGAAGACATCCAAATGGCCAACAGACACATGAGAAAGTGCTCAACATCACTCGGCATCAGAGAAATACAAATCAAAACCACAGCGAGATACCACCTTACACCAGTCAGAATGGCTAAAATCAACAAGTCAGGAAATGACAGATGTTGGCGAGGTTGCGGAGAAAGGGGAACCCTCCTACACTGTTGGTGGGAATGCAAACTGGTGCAGCCACTCTGGAAAACAGTATGGAGATTCCTCAAAAAGTTGAAAATGGAGCTACCCTACGACCCAGCAATCGCACTACTGGGTATTTATCCTAAAGACACAAAGGTAGTGTTCCTCAGGGGCACGTGCACCCGAATGTTTATAGCAGCAATGTCCACAATAGCCAAACTATGGAAAGAACCTAGATGTCCATCAACAGATGAATGGATAAAGAAGATGTGGTATATATATACAATGGAATACTATGCAGCTATCAAAAGAAAAGAAATCTTGCCATTTGCAAGGACGTGGATGGAACTAGAGGGTATTATGCTGAGCGAAATAAGTCAATCAGAGAAAGACAATTATCATATGATTTCTCTGATATGAGGAACTTGAGAGTCAGGGTGGGCAGTTGTGGGGGGTAGGGAGGGAAAAATAATGAAACAAGATGGGATGGGGAAGGAGACAAACCATAAGAGACTCCTAATCTCACAGAACAAACCGAGGATTACTGGGGGGTGGGAGGGTAGGGACAGGGTGGATGGGTTATGGACATTGGAGAGGGTTTGTGCTTTATTGAATGCTGTGAAAGATGTAAGCCTGATGATTCACGGACCTGCACCCCTGGGGCAAAGAATAAAAAAAAATGTTAAAAAAAAAAGAAGGAAGCAGTCAGCAATGCCATAGGAGCCTGGTGTTTTCCAATTATGGGTGACAGACGACTCTGAACCTATTTATTTGGAGGAAAATAATACAGAAAAGTGTCTCCTGGAAAACATCTGGGAGCATTTGCAAAATGATTAAAATGCAATGATTAGCGCTCCTCATTAACGTCTGCTGGGACACAAGAAAATCAAGGGCCAGGTGTTGTCACAGCAGTTTTGGAGGAGCAGGAGAGAATCTGGGAGCAGTGGCGAGGAGACTGGCAGGCTGGAAAGGGGGGAGAGAGAAGTGGGTTGGTCGCTGGGTCACAATCCCAGCTGGGACCCTACTTTGGAGTGCGACCTTGAACAAGCCCCTTTGCCTCTCAGGGCCACAGGTTCCCCAGCTGTAGAATGAAAATGTCGAACAGATAATCTCTATAGCCTATTCAGTTCTGTGTCTACATTGACTGGGCAATCTGGCAAGAAGTAAAGGCTGGGGATTAGAAGTTTCCAGGGTCCTTAGGGCCGGGGGCACATTCCTTGTGAAGTTATAAGCACAGGTCGACAGGCTAAATGGAAGGCTGGTCTTACTCCCTCCTGGCCCTGTAACTCTGGATGAACCTGTTTCTGTCTCTGTGCCTTGGTTTACTTCCCTGGGAAAAAGAGATCATCATAGTGATATTACTGGGTTTAAATCTACCATCTTTCCATTTGTTTTCTGTAAGTCCAATCTGTTCTTTGGATGCCTTCCCTTTTTCTCTGCCTTCTTTTGGATGGAGTATCATTTATAATTCCACTTGGGCTTCTGTGTTGCTTTATTAGCTATGACTCTTCGTTATCTCACTGGTTGTTTTAGTGTTTGTCCTACAGATCATCAACCTAATACAGTCTACCTACATGACATCATGCTGCCTCATGTATAGTTTACCGATCTTTCTGAAGGAGGGCTCCTCTCCTACTGTCGTACTATTATTGTCTTACATCTTACACTCATGCTATGAATTGCATACTATATTACTATTTTTTTAAAGGGTCAATATTCTCACGTGTGTGTATGTGAATCACTAGCTCGTGGTGTCCATAGAGCTGAGTAGAGTTCCCTTGCATGGATATCATCCCTATTCACCTGTTGAAGGGCATCTTTGGAGTTTCCAGTTTGGAACAATTACAAATACAGCAGCTGTCAATATGGGTGTACAGGTTTTTGTGTGAACATAAATTTTCTGTTCACTTGGGTCAAATATCTAGGAAAAGGATTTCTGGGCCAGATGGGAAATGTACATTTAATCTCATAAGCCACTCAGAGACCGTACTTTGCATAGAATTTTTATGAGATTTCAGATTTATGTTTATGCTATTATAACTTCCATAGGAGTTAGCCAATTTTGCTAAATTTTGACAAGGGATGAAAGGATACCAAGGTATACTTTAGTAGTGAGTTTTACTTGCAATTTCACAATGCCTCTGTGAAACAAGATGTCATTAATTACCAACTTTCCAATGGATACATACTTTGATATACAAACACATCTTTTAGTGAATAAATGAATGCAAAGAGTGGTGGAATGGAATTGAGGAGATGAATGTAATGTGAACACGAGCTGAAATAGAAGTCTCAGGCTTGATGTATTTGCTGAGCTGAGAAGTTTGAGAGAAGTAGAGGGGAGAGTCCAAGATGTCCACTATGGTACCACCTACATGGTAGTGATGTGGATTTCAATTCATATCAGCCTGAAGGATTCCTCTTTAGTATTTCCTGAATGACAGATCTGCTAGGGACAAATTCTCTTGATATTTGTTTACTTGGGAATGTCTATCTATCTCCTTCATTTTTGAAGGTTAGTTTTTCTGGATGTGGAATTCTTGGTTTACACACCAATTTCTATTTGGCTCTTTTTAAAAATAATTTCTATCTCTCTGTAGACCTCCATTTGTTGAAGTGTTGTTCTCTTATTTAACCTTTAGTTCTTTGGATATACTTAAAATAGGTCATCTGAGGTCTTTGTCTAGTAAGTCCAGTGCCTAGACTCCCTCAGAGACAGTTTCTACTGATTGCTTCTTTCCTGTGCATGAGCCATATGAAGCCATGCTTTCTTGTCTCTTTGTGTATCTTAAAATTTATTGTTGAAAACTGGACATTACAAGTAGCATAATGTAGCCATTCTGGAAATCAAATTCCCCCTCATCCTGCCAGGATTTGTTGTGCTGCCTTTGTTTTAACACTTATTTGTATGAGGTTTTTTCTTTAAGGATATTTTCATAAAGTCTGCATTCTTTGTCATGTGTGGCCATTGAAGTGTCTATTCAGATAAATTCTTGGTGGTCAGCCAATGACTGGACAGAGACTTCCTTAGGAGCCTAGAACCAATAGCTTTTCCAGGCCTTGTTGAGAGGCTCTGGGTAAGTGGTAGGGCATGACTTCAACCCTTAACCAGGCAGTTTACAAATCCAAACCTTGGCCTCCACAAGGTCTCAAGGTCAGTCAGAGGTGAGCGCTCAGGGCCTTCTCAGGTCTTTCCTGAAGACATGTATATGCTTACAGTATCCTCATTTTCCAGGTATATTTTAGAGATTTCCAAAGCCTATATGGATGTCCCATTCCCTAGTTTTGTCTTTTAAGCTTTTTGGTTAGTCTATTGCTTACCCCAACTGCTGTCCACTGTCTCAGGCAAACGTGAAATTAAACTATTGCCTGTAATTGTTTTTGACAAGCACCCCTCCCACCCCAACCCCCTGCCCCAAGGAAAAGGCTTTTGCACAGAGCAAATTCTGACTCAGGTAAAATAAAGATTGCCTTACAAGTGAGATCTTCTAGAGAACTACCAGACAGGTCAACTAATGAGAGTGATCTGAGAATGTGGCTTTGAAGATGCTCTAACCTCATTCTGCCCCCCTCCAGTGGTTGCCAGGCTACTCTTTTCACCATGATTCTGGGCCATTAAATTTCAAGGTTACCATGGAGCTGAGGAGAGGAGGATGGGACTATAGCCTGAGAAATGTCACAAAGCTCACTATTCTTACTGACATTCAGCTAACTGACTTGAATAAATGCACCCGTGATTGTTGCAAGTCTTTGGTAAATTTCCAGAGTTCTGAAAAAGTTGATTCTGAGGATTTTTTTTTTTGCCACTTTCTTCATTATGGAGGAGAGATTTTTTAGCAGTCCTTACTATGCCATTTTCACTGATGTCACTCATTTACATCGTTTTAATTAGAAATCTGCTACCATCTATTTTTGTTTCTCACATCCTTATTTTGTTCCTCAATGCCTAGCATGTCATTTTTCCTCTCTTGCAGTTTTTAATGTTTTCTCTTTTACACAAGCTTTGATCAATTTGATTGTGTGCCAGGCGTTGGGCTGTGAACTTTACATATACTATTTCCTGTAACCCTCACAAAAACTGAGGTGAGTCATACAACTCCCTTATCCTCATCTGCAACTTAAAAGCTATTTCCTTTATCGATGTTGTTAGACTTTACCATGTACGTGCATGAGAACAAACTACATACAAGAGGACACATTCATGTATTCCTTTGCCAATACAAAAGTAACGAAACTGAGGGCATCAGACTAAGGAGTATTAACAATGGCTTCTAGCCCTGATTGTCCCTGGATCATTGATTCTGGACTTTTCAGGAGTGGACCAAGTTGGATCTGGGGATGCTGAGAAGTCAGGCTACTGGGGGAGATGGCGGGGTGCTGATTGTAGGAGGTGGAAGTTTAGCCTTTGTTGGTTCTCTTGCTCAACTTCTGGAAGGCTTTGTGGCCCCCCTGAGCCCAACAGACAGTCATCTTGCCTCACCCGCCATGCTTCAGACCAAGGGGCATAATTTTTTGTCTTTGAATAGGGTGTGATCTTTAGCATCAGGGCCTCGTCTTGTGCCAAGAATGACCTGAACCTTTTGTGACACTTCCAGTTCCAGGAGCATAAATCAGACTCCAACAGGTTTGGGAGAAACAGAAAACAACAAATCTCCTATTGGCTGATTAATCTAAAAGTCCAAGAGTTGATAGTTTTGAATGCAGCTGAATCTGGTGGCTAAAAGGACATCATTTTATAAGCCCCTCTTCCCATGGCTCCCCTCTTCCCCACACTCCCTCTTCTCTCTGCCCCACCCCAACAGCTTCTGTCTTGACCTCCCCTCTTTCTCTGCTTCTCCATAATCTCACCGCCTCTCCCCATCTCCCTCCTGCCACCCCACCCCCAGCTAATTAAATGATACTCTGCAACATGCTTCATTTGCATCTGGCCCAGGGGGCACCTGGAGCCAGCAGCCGTGTGTTCATTAAATGGTTCCATGTAGAGGGGTGTAATGAAAAGTTTTTATTATAACCAGCATTTCAGCCCATCCTGGGAGGCGATTATGTATTCATAGGGAAGACAGAGAACCACAGGCTTGGCCTCCCTGTGCTGGGGCTGTGGGGGGAGGGGACAGCAGAGCACCTCCCATCGCTGGCTCAGGCAATGGCTGGGCTGCCTGGGGCCTGGAGTTCTGGCTGGAAAGGGTGGAGGTGGGAAGGGAGGGGCGGCTGGGCCCCGGTGGCCTGCTACTGCACTGCCACCATGACCATGAGTGCTGGAAATCCCTTGTGGGTTTGACCAGAGCCACCTCTGAGATTGCTAACCTGGGGGCCCAGAGCTCCTGGGGGTGCTTGTCTCCAGGGGCCCCTGCGTCTGCCTGTGTGCTTGTCTGTAGACAGAATCATTGGCCTGGCCAGTAGCCGAGCTCCATTATATGCATGAGCTGCTGTGATTCCAACAGCAGACAAAGCTACGGAGAATCATTTCTGCATCCCAGTGGCCTCCGACCGTGGTGCATGTCCCCTGTCGCTGGGATCACCTAGTGGTGGCTGGGGCACGGACAGTAACAGCAGCCGCCCTCCCTGAGCACCTACTGTGTGCCAGGCGCTGGGCTTAGAGACTGACCTGGATTACCTCCCTTAATCCTCACCACACCTCTCGGGGGTGGGTACTTATGACCCCCATTTTATGGGTGAGGAGACTGAGACTCAGAGAATTGAGTGCTGCGTCCAAAGCCATCCCGCCAAGATGCGGTGCAGTGAGGATTAGGTCCTAGGTCTACGGACACCACGGCCTCAGAGAGGCTCCCTGCCCTCTCCCACTTAAATGGACAGCTCACAGCGTGCATGTGTCCCATTCTTCTTTTAAATGTTAAAAATAGTCCTCGTGCACAAAAAGATGATAAAGGATTTCTGCAATAGGCTCACCTTCCTGTCCAGGGTTAACATGCAGTGAGCTATGTGGGATCTAAGCTGACCAAGACAATGGGTGAGTACGTACCTATGAATGGCGAAGCCGGCATTCTGGAGTGGGAGCCCTGATAGGAGCCTGGTAGTTGTGGGATAAACAGCTGGGGCTTAGGGGGCTCCTGGCCTGAGAATCAGACCCCAAGTCTGAGTCCTGGCTCTGCTTCTAGATTACTTTGTCAACGAGTGCACCATGCAATAGATGCTCATTGAAGACCTACTATGTGGCAGACACTGTTTCTGGCACTAGGGATACAACCTTGGACAGGGCAGGGACAGGCCTGCCCTCATGGGGCATTTCAGGGTGCGGTGGACAGATGCCCCCCCTTTTGCTCAGCTTACCGATCTGTACACAGAGCAGGTTGGGGTCTCTGGGACAGGGTCACGAGCCTCAAATATCTTCCTGGGTCAAGCCTGTAATGTTAGTGACCGTCTGAAGCCAGTGGGACCCACGGAGATCCTGGGCTGCTGGAGAGTCTCAGCTGCTGCCAGCCATGGCTGTGGAAGGTCTGCCCTCAGATTTTTTAATAAAACAGGACTCCAGATTTTTGCATGAAATCCTCAGAGTTCATAAATTAGCTAGCTGATCAAATAACAAAAACACTGTGCAGCTAACACTCCACCCGTTTGTGCAGGGGTCTGGCCTACAGGCCTGAGTTTTCCACAGATGTTCCCCCAGCACAGGAGCAGGTCCTGCCAAGCGTGCAGTGTGAGCTGGGGGAACATTCCTGAGCCTTCTCCCTCCAGGAGACAGGCATGTGTGTGTGCATGTGTGCATGTGTGCACGTGTGTGTGCGTGTGTGCACGTGTGTGTGCGTGTGCGTGCACGTGAGAGATGGCGGTGGTGGGTCAGGAGTTGGAGCAGAAGGAGGGCAGGGAAGACCCAGAGGAAACCATGAGGTCTCTCACAGTCCCCAGGGGGCACGAAAGCAGTGTGCAGAGGTCTGAAGGGGCCAGAAAGGAAGAGGCTGGAGGGCCCTGGAACAGTGACTGAAAGTAAACAGCGAAGCTGACCGTGACCACGGGGGCTTCCGGAGCACGGTTCACTCCCCGCTGTCCATGAGCACCAGGAGAGCCCGCACCACCACCCCGTGAGGGAGGGACTCTTATTACCCCATTTCACAGACAGCAAATCAAGGCACATTGAAGTTAATGTGTCTAGGTCACAGAGCTGGTAGGTGGTCAAGGCTCTGACTCCTGGCAGCTGGCTTTACTAACACTTGGTTTGTGGAACTTGAATAGAGTCATATGTATTTATTGAAGACCTACTATGTGCAGGCACTGTGTGCGGGCTTTACCCACATGACTTTGACTATCCAATAGCTAAGAAAGAAGGACCACCACTCCCACTTAGCAGGTGAGAAGGCCGAGGCTCAAGACACGGGGCTGCCTGGAGTCGCTCAGGGCTTGGTGGTCCTTCTGGGTTCCGACTGGTCTGACTCCAGAGTCCTCGCCTCTGACACTCTGTGCTGCTGGTGTCAATGGTGCAGGGCTATTCTTGGACCTCAAGTCTCCCCTTGACCCTGCCTAGGCGCCTGGAGACAACTTCAGGAGCTGTGAATCAGGCTGGGATCTCTGGATCTAGTCTGGAAGATGCCCACTCCCTCCCCAGGGAGCTGTCCAAGTTGACACGGACCAAGTCATCCAAGCTAACTAAGCCAGTCAGCACCCACCCACCCCCACTAGTCCCTGATTGTTTTATTAGAAATTGGATGTGTAAAAGAATTCTGCTGACCCTTGGATCACAGCAGAACTTAGGGCCCTGGAGGCTCCTTTCTCTGCCAAGGGCCCTCTCCAGACAAGATTTGTTAGCTCATTAGCAGGAAAACGGTGCACCTCTAATAACCCCTGGACATATGAACCATCTGTGCCTGGCGTCCTGGTTTGGGCAGCCAGGCCAGTTCTGCCAGCGGGGCCTCTTCGTCCTCGTTCCTGAGATGCCAGGAGGTGGAACCTGCAAGACAGAGGTGGAGAAATTGAGGGGCAAAGAGGGTGCGTCCTGGTGGAGCAAGGATGCAAAGCCAGGCCCCCGGTGACCCCTAAGTCCATCTTCTCCCTCCCAACCACACTGTTTGCTCCTCACTGCAGGGGGCTCTCCTCGGCTCCTCCACCTCTGTTGCCTCACCAAAGCCACAGGGTCACCTCCTGGGAAGGAGAAGCCTCAGTAAATCCCAGCCTTCAACGAGGAGGGACCCAGAAGATCCCTTCTGAGAAGCAAACATTTCCCGGCAGAGTAAATCACCGGGAGCGGCAGGCACCTCCCTCCCCAGCAAGTTTGTAAATCAAACCTTAGACCTGGATTTGCAGCATCTGCTTCTGGGAAGTGAGGCAGGGAGCAGGGAGAAATTCAGGGAGCAGAGCCCCTAGTCAGACCCTGGGGGACTTCTGGGCTGGAGGGGAGAGGCAGTGTGGCCCGTGAGAGATCATTGCCCCAACTTTGCCCCCAGGGGGGCGGGACCAGACACTTTCTGGGACCCCTGCTGGCCCCAACATTCTGTGGGTCTCTGAGCAAAAGGTCTGGGCTCAGGAATGGGGCTGGGCAGGGGACTTGGGGTTAGCAGCAACTCTGAGCTAAGCCCTGGATGGGGGCAATTGGGAAGAGGGGCCTGGTGGCCGCTGAGGACAGGCCCAGGGGTCGGTGTGCCCAGCTGGGGCCCTGAGCCAGAGTGACAGGAAGGAAGCCAGAAGGGCTGGGAGTCAGAGCCTGGGTTTCTGGTTCTGCCGCTGACCTACTGTGTGACCTTGGGCAAGTCACATGGCCTCTCTGGACCTCACTGCCTCATCTGCACAGCAGAGATGACTGTTCCTACCCCAGATGTGGGGATGCAGGGAGGACTGAAGGAGGTCCAGGAGGGAAGAGCCAGTGGGGAGGGTCCCTCAGGAACACAGGGGGCCTGGTCCCGCCCTGCTCCACCCGCCTCTGCTCCCAGCCTCCTGGTGATTGGCCAGGCCCTGGCGTCTCGCCCCTGAGGGCCCCGCTGATTGGAGGAGGCAGAGGTTTATGCAAAAGAGGCTGCTCCCTCCCTGTTTCCCCTTCTACCCCAAGGCCACCACCACTGGGGCGTCACCTGTGTTAACTTGTCTCCCCAGGGAGGGCTGGACCCTGGTAAAACATTGGCTTTATTGTCTAAATACAGGACCTCTCTCTGTGTGTCTCCCCAGGACCCATGCTGCTCCCCCCGCCCCAGCACGCCCCTCCTCTCCTCTCCTCTCCCTACCTCCTCACCAGCCCTGTGACTTTGGGCAAGTCCTTCATGTCTCTGAGCCTCAGTCTCCTCCTCTGTTGAATGGGGATACACGTGCCCACCTTGTGGATCTGTCCTGTTCATGGACGCAACCCTGTGGTCCCCAAACACAATTTCTTGGGGGCCTCCTGAGTGCCAGGCCCTGTTCTGGGTGCTGAGGACACAGAGGTGGGCAGTGGAGACGAGGCTCTGCTCTCTTGGAGCTTCCATCGTGCAGGTTGGCAGGTGGCCATGGGGAGGAGCTGGCCAGGAAAGTATCTGTAAGTGGCCCAGAGCCGGGGCCCTACAGAGTGAGACAGTGACACACACAAAGTCACAGGGTGGCTCGTGGGCAGGGCCCATGCCAGGCTGGCAGCAGAGCAGACAGGTGACTCACCCCTGCCAGGGCACCCACAGTGGATTTCCAGGCCCACAACCCCATGAGGACACCTACCCCCTGAGAACGTACAACCCTTATAAGAAGGATCAGCTCACAGTTGGAAGCCAAGCTATGGATGGCTCCTTTTGTCACAGTGGGCCGAGCCAGAGGCTGTTGGCTGGGCCTTGGATGGCTTCTCAGGGCTTCCTCTTTCCCTGCCTGTTCTCAGCCCCAGAGCTTCCCGAAGAATTGCTGGGGACTGTGGAAGGCAAGGAGGTCTGTGAAGTTGGATCTTGTCTTTAAATCACCACTACCTCCCTCCTTCCCATTCTTCCTTCCAGAACCTCCCTCCCATCACTGATCAAAGAATTTTTAATTATTATAATTACCATTTGAAAAATGGCATTCCTGCCAGATAGGCAAAATGACATTCTGCCACACCCCACCTGGCTCTGCCCTCACCTTTGATTGTGACAGTGACTCTCCTAGTGCACACGGCACAAAGGCTCTGAGAGGGGGCTTCCTGCAGGAAGGTGGCAGGTGTGAACGTAGACGTGGAGACACCTCTGGGGGGAGGGCTCCACATGTGTGAGTGTGCACGAGTGTGCATGTGTGTGCAAGCATGTACTTGTGTGAATGGGCACTGACGGGGGGCTCCGGGGGGCAGGCAGCCCCTCCCTGGGGATAGGGTGTGGGGGTGGGGTCAGCTGAAGGTACCTGGGGAGCAGGTGATGACGGGGCAGGCTTGGGTCTGTGCCTGGGGGTGACAGCTGGGGCCCTGGAGGCAGGTGGGCCCATGCGCCTGCCCCCTGGATGTTTACCTCTCCTCTGCTCCCACTTTTCCTCATCTCCAACTAGGACAGGAACGTGATGCTGGGTCTGTCGGAGATCAGGGGCCCGCTCCTCTCCTAGGACCACTCCAGACCACTCCCTCAGGGTCCTGGGGTGAGCCCCCCTCCTTCTAAAGGGTCGGGGTGGTGGAGCAATTGGAGGAGGTCAGGGACTTCCTCCCCATCAGGGTTCAGATTCCAGCAGGGGACTTTCCAGTGTGACCTGGGGTGGGTCCCTCCCCTAGTCTTACCTAGTCTTCTCACTTGTCCCATGAGGATGAGGATCCTCATCCCGGGGCCAGCCGGGTCTACACAGAGACAGTGCGCTGCAGGGGTTACACCTGGGATAGGGAGCCCAGTGGCCTGGCTTCAGACCCGGCCCTCAGCACACCATGACCTTGAGCTGGTTGCTGCGTCTCCCAAGGTCCTCAGCTGTCAAACAGGGAGGAGCAGGATAAACTGTCCCTGACGCCGAGGTGTGCTGAGTGTCACCTGTTAGCAGACATAGAGCAGTTTGAGCAGCTAGAGGTGAATCCTCAGCAGAGAGACTGATGGTGGTGATGGTGGTAATTCTGAACACTGAGCCTAGTGTCCAGAGTGCACACTCACCCAGCACGTGCAAAGCCAATGACGCGCCTGTGAGTGCTTTGTTCAGGGCCTGGCTCATGGTGCCCCTGCCACACCAGCCCACCCTGAGCTGCCCTCCTCTCAGGCCTGGGGTGCTCACTGACCCCAGGCCCTGAACGGGACCCCTCCCCTAGAGCTCAGCCATCCCCAGGCCAGCACCATGATCCAGGGATAAGGAGCATCTTTCAGTGTGCTCCAGCCCCAGCTGATTGGACGTGGCCTTCCTGGGGTTTGATTACTCAGCTTCATCCGCAGCATCCCTGAGCCCCACAGCCGAGCAACCCAGCTTCCTCCACTGACTACTCCCCCCTCCCACTGCTCCCAGAAAAAACTAGAGTCCTCACCATGGCCTTGGGATTGTATGTGAGCCAACAGCCATCTCCAGCCATGTCTATCATCTCCTCCTGTCCCACAGCCCCTTGGATACCCCAGCTTGGCCCTCCAGCACTTTGGGACACCCTTAGAGGGTGCCGAGGACTTCGTATTCACTGTCCCAATGCCTGGGACGACCATCTCATCCACAGACCTCAGCCTGGAGTCAAAACCTTCCCAGACCCCCTGGCGGAAGGACCCAGGCCCAGGGACCCTTCACCCCACCATCCTGCTTTATCTCCATCATGGCGTCTGCCACTTTCGGAAATTATCCCTTCACTGGTGGGTTCTGCTCCATCTCCTCCACAAGGCTGCAGGATCTGTGGGACAGAGACCTTGTCTGTGTTGTGCTCTGCTGCATCCCCAGCACCTTGCATGGGCCAGACACTTAGTCGGTGCTCACCAGACACCTGTTGGATGAATGAATTCATGGATGGATGGATGGATGATGGATTCATGGATGGATGGATGGGTGAGTGGATGGATAGATGGATGGATGCATGGATGGGTAATGGATGCATGAATGGATGATGGATGGATGGATGAGTGAATGGATGGATGGAAGGATGGATGGATGGGTGGATGAGTGGGGCCAGCTGCCCCTTTCCTACAGTTATTAGTGGGGACTTAGGGGTAGGTGCCATCCTGGCCCTGCCTAGTCCCTTCCCAGCTGGCAAATACAGTGGGGCCAGTCCATGTGAGCCCTGGGCTCCTGGTCCTCCCAATACAGATGCTCTCCTATATGCAAGGGCTTTGAGGATAAGCATTCTACTCCTTCTAATCTTCACCTTAGAGTTTCCTTAGATTGGACAGAGATGGCTAACTCATGGGATTATGAGTCCCTGATTCCCCCAGATTCCATCCACCCCAGAACCCAGTCTCACCAAGACTGTAGGAGGATGTCCAGTGTGGGACGCTTGTTCAGGCCCTCAGAAGACCTTGGGCTAAGGAAGGGACAAAGTTGGGCCCTTGGAAACCCTAAGTAAGACCTCCCTAATGCCCTGAATCTGAAGAGAGAAGCCATCCTGCCCTCTGGATCCCCCAGTATGATTTGGGAGACACTGTCTTGCCCATAGGAGCCCCCAGTCTGGGTAGAAAAAGAGCCTTGCCTTTACAAGTCTACAGTCTGATGGGGAGACAGTCCTTTAGAAAGCTGCAATCTACTGGGGGAGTCCTTGTCCTCACTTGGGTCACAAGCCCTCAGAAACAGCTGAGGGGACCCTGGTCCCTGCAGACTCACAGAGGGATGACCTCACATTGTCCTCACAGAGACCACCAGTGAGGTGGCCCCTCTCATAGGGGGGCACCCTACTTCCTGAATTCTGTGCATGAGACAGAGAGATAGCTACACTCCCCAAGTACTTGGGCCCTAAAGCAGAGCTCCTTCCCTCCATAGGCACAGACCCTTTCTGATACCCCTCCCAGGGAGATGGGAGGCCTGGATCCCAGCTGCACTTGCCAGACACTTGCTGTATCATCGTGGGCCATCTCTGTCTCTGGCTCAGCGATGGGCTGGCTGACGTGCTGCCCCGTGGCCGCCCATCCTGCACGCTGGCATCTCCCACCTTGTGTTCCTGCCTCATGCCTCTCCCCACACTCCATAGTGTACTGGTGAATATTCAGCAACTGGCTTTCCAGGAAAAACAGCAACAGCAACAACAACAGACCCTGGTTGGTGGTGTTTGCCGGGCTCTGTGGTGTAAGCCCACCATCTCAAGGTACCAGGGAAATGTGGCTGGGCACATTGTTTGGAAGAGACACAAAGTGACGACCCATTATGTAGTATTTCTGTGCATTAGCTGTAAATCCCCCCAAAAGCATATACAATGGCACGATATCATAAAGCAATTAAGAATAGATGGGTTTGGAGTGTTTCCTCCCTTTTTTAAAATGTAATTTATTTCATGGTAAGTTAATACAACTTAATGTTTAATTGTGGCTGTCTAACAGGTGGCTGACAAAATTCCTGAACAATTAACCATCAACTCTGGGAGCTGGTTTGTGCTGCTCCAGCACATGCTGTCCCCAGTCCCCCCTTCCATACCCCCATCAAACCTGGGTCTTCAGCCCACAGTCATGGAAACAAAATCTTGCCAAATTTGTCCTGCCTGTGAAAGAGCCCAGTGAGGAGGCCCAGAGACCAGGTTTCCCTGGAAGGCCCTGTTTAGAATCTCACTGGTGGTCACCTGACCCCCCACCCCCACGCCTTGACTCTCCTGCAGCCTCGCTTTTGTGATGAGGAGTCTGAGAGGAACAAACTGGTTTCACTGGTAAAGCTTGTAGCTGGAAGGGATTTCCTCACTTTGCAGATGGAGAAACTGAGGCCCAGAGAGTGGCTGGAGAAGATTCAGAGGGAGACATGGGGTGCCTTAAGAGTCCCAGTCTGAGCCCAGAGGCCCATCCACACTGGGGTGGGACGTGGGGTACCTGTCCAGAAAGTGCCAGGTACCCCCTATCCCCACACTGTCTCAGCAACCAGTCCTCCCCGCTGCCTCCTGGGACCCAGGCCTCATCTCAGATTCTCCTCCTGATTCCCCCCCACAGCATACCCCTGTTGATTGGTGAAGACCTGTCCCCAACCTCCTCTACCTTTCTTCAAAGCTTTGACTTCTGCCAGGCATGACATGATCTGGGGGTGACTGACAGCCACCGCATGTTGTCAGGATGTGGTGGAGACAGGAGTGAGAGGATGAAGATATTGGAGAAGCAGGAATACCCCTGGGCCTGGGGACAAGGAGGGGATGCTTGAGATGGCCGTGTCTTCCCCACCTCTGAGGACAGGTCACTGCTCGGCCAGCAAAAGGAACCTCAGAGGGCCAAGTCCCCAGGGGAGAAGGTGATGTGGCTGCTTTGTAGCATCTTATAGCACCTCAGTCCCTGTAAAGCTGCCATGGCTCTATTTTATAGGTGAGGAAATGAAGGTTCAGAGAGGCTCAAAACCTGCCTAAGAACACACAGCTAGGAAGGGGATAGGAGCAACTTTGTGGCCAAGCCCCTAAACAAATCACCAGGGGACCAAGATTTTAAAAAGTAGAGTCCCCTACATGGGAAGTGAGATGCTGGGAGTGAAAAGGAGATTGTGGCCTGGAACGCCCAAACCTGGGGCTTGTTCCATCTTTGACCACCTCTGAGGCCACCTGCAGCTGCACTGGACAGTTCCCGTGCCATCTGGTAGCACCCTGCCTTGATAGCCTCCTCTCCCCAGCTGGCCTAAGGACCTTGTCCAGCACTGTGAGAGCTTACTCAGCCCTCCTGTGGGGCTTTCTGGAACTCTTACACTCCCAAGGGTCAAAGCAGTGAGGAATAAACACCCAACTTCTGCCCTGAAATATGTCCAGCATGGGTCCCTCAGAGGGTCCCTGGAAAGATGGAGCCCCAATTACTCACACCCTTCCCTGTCTTAGCCCGTCTCACTTGTGCTTCCTGGGAACCCTTCTCAAGCCCTTGTTTTGGGGTCTGCTTTCTCTAGGACATGTGACCAAGTCCCTTCAGCAGAGCTGGGAGCCAAGCTTACCTCTTGAACCTGTAGAAGCCCAGGAGGGGAGAGCCAGGGGTGGGCTCTGTGAGCATGGGGAGGGACAGGACTGGCTGTGGGCAGCAGAGCCAGAGATCTCTGGAAACACGGTAGAGGGTGTCCTCAGGGAAGGTTAGAAGGAAGACCAAGCAGTCAGTCAGTCTGTCCAAAAAGTCAGTCTGAAGGGATCGGTGGAGAAACAGGATGAGTCTCAGGGGGCAGCTGAGTGTGCAAGGTGACAACCCCAGCAGGGAGGCCAGGGCTCAAGGGCTCCCTGAGGACTGAGATCAACCTTGAGGTTTTGTTAATGAGAAACATTGATGTTGAATGGTCTTGGAACTCTTGTTGAAAACCATTTGGCCATATGTGCATGGGTTTATTTCTGGGCTTCCTATTCAGTTTCATTGGTCTAGATGTTTGTCTTTATGCCTGTACCATGCTGTTTTGATTCCTGTAGTTTTGTAGTAAGTTCTAAATCAGGAAGTATGAGACCTCAAAGTTTGTTCTTCTATTTCAAGGTTGTTTTGACTATTATGATCCCTGAAGATTTCATATGAATTTTAGGATGGATTTTTATATTTCTGCAAAAAACATCATTGGGATGGTATTAAATCTATAGATTGCTTTGGGTAGCACTGTCATCTTAAAATTAGTTTAAGATTAATATTAAGTGTAGGAGTGCCTGGCTGGCTTAGTCAGTAGAGTGTGGGACTCTTAATCTCAGGTTTGTGAGTTCGAGCTCCATATTGTGTATAGCGATGACTATAAGTAAAATCTTTAAAAAATTATTATTAAGTGTGTAATAGTAGGTCTTTCTATCCATGAACATGAGATGTGTTCTATTTACTTAGATCCTTATTTCTTTCAGCAAAGTTTTACAGTTTTCAGTGTGAAAATCTTTCACTTCAATGATTAACCTAAGTCTTAAACATTTTATTCTTTTTGAAACTATTTATTGTAAATGGAATCATTTTCTTAACTTCCTTTTCAGATTGCTCATTGTTAATATATAGAAATGCAACTGATTTTTGTCTGTTGATTTTGTATCCTGCAAGTTTGTTGATTGTTTATTAGTTCTAATAGGTATTGGGGGGGGTAAGGGTATATGGGGATGTGTGTGTGTGTGTGTAATCTTTAGGGTTCTGCACATATAAGACCATATTTTATGTGAACAGAGATCATTTTACTTCTTCCTTTCCAATTTCAACACCTTTTGTTTCTTTTTCTTGCTGGTTGCTCCATTGAGGACTCTCAGTACCATGTTGAATAGAACTGGTGAAAGAAAGTCCTTTTCAGTTTCCTGATCTCAGAGATAAAGCTTTCACCATTTCATTAGTAAATGAAACATTAGTGATACCTGAATAAATCATTAGCGATACCTTTGTTTTTTAAAGAAAGACCTCAAATCTCTCTGCTTCTGAGTTTCCTAAATAAACCTTAGAAGTTCATTGTTAGTCCCCACAGAGTTAATGGGCCTAGACTTGACTCCTAATTTCATGCAAATCCCAGCCCACCTTATTGTGCAGGAGTTTTGGTTCATTTGTAGTTTCCTGGTGACACAATCCATCCTTGTCTCCAGCCAAGACTCTAATACCTGCAATTTTTATGGTTCTAGTAATTATGAAAAAAAGTCCAAAGCACAAAACTTTTACACCCTGTCTATGAGATTACAGACTTTAGTGGAGTTTATTAAATTTATGTTGCCATTTCTGAGGAGATTAGACTCACTCTGTGTGGCTCCAGAGGGCGAAACAAAAACCAACTGGTAGGATCTTCCTGGATGCAGATAGGAGTTCCAAGAGAAGAAGCACTTTCTGACTGTCAGAGACAGGCAGCACCAAGAGAGCCATCCCAGATCCAACGTCAAAGCCAATAAGGTTTGGAACCTGGTGTGGTTACTGAAAGGAGACAGCTGAGAGCAAGATCTGTGTATCATACTTGAGTTCACTTCCCAACTCCCCATTTCCCAGGGGCTCAGGCAAGTGAGTTGATTTTTCTAAGCTTCATTGTTCTCTCTGTAAGATGGGGAGTGCTGTGTCTAGCACAGAACAGTGCTTGGTGATCCTCAGGGGCACATGCACCCAAATGTTTATAGCAACAATGTCCACAATGGCCAAACTATGGAAAGAACCTAGATGTCCATCAACAGATGAATGGATAAAGAAGATGTGGTATATATATACAATGGAATACTATGCAGCTATCAAAAGAAAAGAAATCTTGCCGTTTGCAAGGACGTGGATGGAACTAGAGGGTATTATGCTGAGTGAAATAAGTCAATCAGAGAAAGAAAATTATAGTATGAACTCTCTGATATGAGGAACTTGAGGGACAGGGTGGGGGGTTGTGGGGGGTAGGGAGGGAAAAATAATGAAACAAGATGGGATGGGGAAGGAGACAAACCATAAGAGACTTCTAATCTCATAAAACAAACTGAGGGTTACTGGGGGGTGGGAGGGTAGGGATAGGGTGGATGGGTTATGGACATTGGGGAGGGTTTGTGCTTTGGTGAATGCTGTGAAAGATGTAAGCCTGATGATTCACAGACCTGTACCCCT